>VCJN01002679.1:0-49128 GCA_006384855.1 Tetraselmis striata
ATCGACAGGTCTCCCGCATAGCTTCCCCGGTTTGGTTTCCTTTTCTAGGGGCGGAACTGTGCTTGGGAGTAAGGTGCTACAAGCTAGCGATTACAAAATTGGAACCGTAAATCCCGGTGCGGCGAGCCTACAGAACGATTACTTCGATCTGTTTTTCGAAAACACACAATCGGCGACCGACTACTCGATATTTTGTACCCCGTTGAGCGCTAACTCGAGCTCGATCATTAGCATCGTCGAACTCGTCCTCTACGAACCTTTCCGGAGCGTTCCCGTTCCCGCACTAACTGCGTTTACGGACCAGGGATACACTGTTACCGAGTCGAGCAGTGCCGCTGTGAACTATTACGGTTGGCGAGCTTTTGACAGGATAAGCGGTGCCTCATACGAGGCATGGGTTGCCGATCCTAACATGTCGCCACCTCACTTCCTCACCATCCAGCTTCCTAAAGCCGCCACGGTTACCGGCGTACGGCTTTGGAATACGTCAGCATGGCAAAGCATGTTAGTGGAGTTTTGTACTCTTCAAGGGTCTAACGACGGCACGAACTGGACCGAGCTCGCCGATTACACGAACATGTCTTACACCGTTATCCCCTCCGCAGACAAAGCTACAAATACATTTTTTCAAGCGGACTTTGACTCCGACGACATACCGACCGATGACGCTTACCTTTTCGAGGGAACCGTCACAAGTCCCGCTCCGTATACTCACTACCGACTTCTTATGACTGTTGACGAAGGACCACCTCCTCGATTTAGTGAAGTTGTTTTGCTTGCTTGAGCGCATAATATTCAAAAAATAATTTCATGATATTTTGTAAATGGGGTTTGGAGACATTGAGAATACGACTACATCCTACACACCGAAACCTGTCGACCAGTATATGTTCCGACGCGGTAAACACTCAGGTAAAACCTTTAAATATGTCGCCGAGAACGACCCGGATTTTTGCGCGTGGGTTAAAACGAATAGTAAACTAACTGGGGCGATGGGAACATTCCGCGAGTACCTTATCGGAGTATAAATTTCACACGATGTTAAAAAATATTTCACGATATTTATTTCGTTAAAATTATTCATTTGTCACAAAGGGAGTGACTCCGTCTTTGACCTAGTGCCTTCGGCGCCGATATGGAAAAAAGATAGGAGGCTTAAGCTAATAAGTCTCAAGGGTGCCCTAGCGTCGCAACAGTTGACAGCCGGTTCAAAACCAGCTAGTTGCAGAAAAAGAAAATCTGAAAAATCCAATCCAATAAAAACCATGTAATAGACGCATTTTTCATAATCGAATTTTCTAGAAACACGACGCAGCACACCGGTACCACTACGTGGCGCCACCAGTAGTTTGTACTGTTCTGTTTTACAAAGCGTTACGACGCAACCCACGACTACCCGCGGAATGCGACGACTCCCGGCGCGGGGGGTTCACCGGAACTCGACGATTACCGCGACTAACTACGATTAAACTACTTCCATGAGCAGGCAGGTAGGCACTGGGCAGAGGGAGGCACAGCCAGTTTTGCCAAAGGACCAGTGTCGGTGAATTACATCGGCGCTGAGGCCTGGCAAGACAACCAGGATGGGAGTGGAGGGTGGGTGTTGCGCAAGCAACAGCAAAAGGGATGGACTGTGCCGAGTCCGTGTCCCGCCTAAATAGCCAGTGCTGTTGAAGGGTCTAGAGCTGCTGCCACCAACCCTCCGGTGCCGGGGATGCCGGCGGCCGACGTACGAATCGGCGCAGGAAGATTCCGGAAATTTCCGGAGCATCGTGGCGCCGATTGCACACGGCCGACTAGGGCTGGCACCGCTATAGGATTGGGGCATCACTCCGTTGTCGTTTTCTAACCTCAGTTAATACTTAACAACGATTAAACTACTTCCATGAGCAGGCAGGTAGGCACTGGGCAGAGGGAGGCACAGCCAGTTTTGCCAAGGAAGCCGAAGGCCACAGCGGCCTGGCGGCGCGCGCTTCCCACGTGCCCGCTAGGCCGGTGTTTGAGAACAAACAACACACCGACGGATGCGCGGGCCGGCCACACGAGCGGCGGCTGTCTCCACGCTCCCCGTCCATCGCTTGTGCGCAAGCTGCGGACGCTCCACTTGCCGAACAACGAGCACGGCTCGCGCGACGCATCGGAAGCGCCGCGGAGCCGATCGTGCAGGCGAACGCGGGACGCCAGGCTCACGCAGGGACCGTAGTGTCGCGACGACACGCGCAAGCAGATGCGATTCGGCCCCCTCTCCAACGTTTCCACCACGAGGCGCTCGAGTAGCGCTCCAGTGACACGTCGCGCGCGATAAGGTGGCCAGTAATTTTAGACGAAAGCTCCGGCGGCGCCACACGTCGGAAGCAGTAGTAAAAAACCCGGCAGATCAGCGCACGACGCGCCGGGATGTCAGCAGGGTAACAACTCGGGTGTCGTCTCGCGCAAGGGTGACGGACTCCCGCCACGCCGAAGGCAAGCAGAGGTCGGAGGGATCCGGGCTGCAAGCACCATGGACGGCTGATACCACAGGAGTGTCGGACGTCACGCTGGCGGGCGAGCAACGCGGGGCCGGCGCGCGATGGGAAAAGCGCCGGCGTGCCACGCCATACGGGCCGGCGCGGCTGGCACGCCCGCTCTGCGCGATTGGGCGGCCCATGAACAACCTAGCAGCGGAACGCCATCGCTGCGGAGGTTTAACGTGCACCGATGATGCCGAGCACACGGTCCCTCACGGCGCAGAGCACCGTGCGATTGTCTGTTGCGCAAGCAACATCAAAAGGGATGGACTGTGCCGAGTCCGTGTCCCGCCTAAATAGCCAGTGCTGTTGAAGGGTCTAGAGCTGCTGCCACCAACCCTCCGGTGCCGGGGATGCCGGCGGCCGACGTACGAATCGGCGCAGGAAGATTCCGGAAATTTCCGGAGCATCGTGGCGCCGATTGCACACGGCCGACTAGGGCTGGCACCGCTATAGGATTGGGGCATCACTCCGTTGTCGTTTTCTAACCTCAGTTAATACTTAACAACGACTAACTACGACTGACCTCGGAAAAACTACTCACGCCTCGGGACTCTCTACGGGTACCGGTGCTATGCACCGCTAACAGCTACGCTGGTACCACGTAGTGGCGCCACGTAGTGGTACCACAGAGTGGCGCCGATTATTATAAATCGGTACCCCGACTAGTTGACACGTCAGACGTACGGGTTTATTTGAAATCACACGGGATTACTTGGTAAGCGGCGGAATTACAAAAAATCACACGGGAAATACACCAAAAATCATAAAATCAAACACCAAACACCGCGGAATGAGGGGGTGGTCCAGAAAGGGCCTCTACATACACACACGACTAGGCGCTCGGAGCGCGACTCCCGCTGTGTGTCGTCGCTCGGCCGCGCCGCGCCATCATCTGCATGACTGAATATGGCAGCAACAATAGCGAGAGCGCCAAAAAAAACTAAGGATTATTCGCTATAGCCACCATGATTGTTATGATTCTTCATATGGATGAATGAGAATTATGCCAGCCCGCCGCCAGGCAAGGCCGCTCGTGTGAACTACTAAGGGTGAATACTAAGGCTGATGTAAGCAGCATCAGGAATAAGATTTACTCGTGCAGGTAGTACATTGATCGTACCACTAGTACATGTAAATCTGTAATCCTCAGAACCGGTACAGGGTACGGGTACCCGTCCCTGTGCATGTACGATGGATGACTGCTGGAAAGCAGAATATATAGCGATATGTGATGTGATACATGTGATACATGAGATATATATATGTCGGTATAGAGGACCTTTCTGATTGCCTTTTATTTTGGTGATTTCCGATATATATCGCCTTCTGCTGCTGCTAGCTCATGTAATTATATATGTCGCTATAGAGTTTTTCCACAATAACGTTTAAGTACTAGCTTTTTGGCACCCTGGCCCGTGGGGACTGGATTATTGGGTCGCAGGGTTGCGAGGGGGCGGCAAGCAGTTCAAAAGCTGCGCGGCGCGACGTTCCGCTCACAGAACTCGCCGCGCCTCGCCCACCTTCAGTGCCTGTCGTGCCAAAATCTCCCACGATCCTGCCCCAAAAAGCACTCCAAGGGCAAACCCCAACCCTTTGACTGCGATTTTGTGACGTCAGGCACGTGGGCGACGTGAGCGAGACGCTCAGCCTGAGGCGTGTCAGCGATGCTCGAGCGGCCGGTCGCTGAGCCGCTCCGTCCTCAATCCGCTGCCTGACTTGCCCGGTAAGTGCCGGCTCTCCCTGTACCTGCCGCGATCTCGCCGGGTCAACGCCCATGAGATTCTTTAATACCCGCACCGTGCGTGTGCCGTGGCGGCGAGGGCGAGTGCGGGTGGACGGAAGCCCGCGTTGCGACGTGCGGGCGACGCGTAGGCGCTGGGGGCAGTGGCCTTGTGCTGCCTCATCACCTGCCAGGTTGTAAGTGTTGTCAGAAATTTAACGGCCGCGATCCCGTCCGGTCAACACCCCGAAACACCACCCGGCACACACTTACCCCTGCCCTGCCGGTGCTGTCGCAGAGGAGCGGGACTGCGAGACGCTTCGTGTTGCTGGGTCACCTGTAAGGTAAGCGCCTGTAGCAACCTTAACGACCGTGGTCCTGCCCCGCCAGTCAACGCACTTGGTCACCCTATAGTGTGAAATTCTATGCCGAGTGGGAGATGGGGGCTGGCCAAGCTGCTTCAAAATCGGGACGCCCTGCTACGAACCACGAACACGTACAATGTAGCTGACAGCAAGTGCATCGGCGTGGATGGGCAGGTGTGGCTTCATCACTTTGCCTACCACTGGGCTGAACATATTGTCTTCCACACGAATTACGAGCCAGTGGCGCGCGAGTTTTTTTTACCGCAGGCGCAGTAGGTCCTCGGCCATGGAGTGGAGCTGGGGTTTGTATTCGATGGCGCACCAACCCCGGCCAATCGTTGCACTGACCAGGAGCGGCAGAGGCGTCGCGCGATGGAACTTGCCAAGGTGATGCACAGTGACGATGTAACACCTTCGATTGCTGCGAATCTCGTTGGGTTGGTCGGCAGTATCCGCCGTGGTCCGGCTTCTGCGGCAGCACGGGATCACAAATTTCCTTGCGCCATACGGCAGACTCGCAGCTGGCTTTGATCGCCAAGGCAGGCGTCGTCTGGGCCGTCGCAACGGTGGATGCTGACTTCATTGTCCATGGGATTGAGCGGGTCTTTCTTTTTCGGACCTACGCGCCCACCTCGGCTTTCTGGCCGACCACATTGCTGGCTATCAGAGGAAGCAATCGACGCCATGCAAGTTGCCGCAAAGCTGTCCTTGCCCGTGGTGCCTGCTTAGCGGCCGGGTTTGGCATCCCTGAAATATGGTTGCTTTGTTTGCGGCAGAAGGGCTGGATGTTGAGAATTGGGCCCGAAGAGCCAGGGATGCGCTCACTGTGTTCGAGCGCGCACTAGCGTATAATCCCAGAACTCTGCGGGTTGAGCCCAAGAGTGGAGCGGACTGTAGTGACGCGTGCATTTGCTGGCCGTTCCTCGGAAGCGCAATCTCTGCTGATGATGCTGAGCGTAGGGCGCTCGGTCTGATGACACCTACTGGCGAGCTGAGCGAGCTTCCTGATGGTAGTGTAGCAACTTCTGTGCATATGCCGGCTCACTTAACGGAGGAGATGATTGATGGAGCGAGCTTGCGCTCCTGGCCCTGAGATCGTTCTACCCGGCCCACCGTGCAGGTAAGGCCCTAGTGCATACTGTGCCCAATCCTGTTAGAATTGTCTACACGGCTTCAATGATTATGCAAAGTGGCAGTACTTGGGATGAGATTGTCAATGTTATGAAGACCAGGATGGCACTAGAGGCAGAGATGAAACATAGAGGAGAGAGCATAATGTTGCGTGACCCGTCCGGGCGCAGCCTCCACAAGCATCTCCCGGAGCGGGTGTCTGGGCATTGCTGGCACTTTCCTTCTGAGCAGGGGGATTCCACAACGTTGCCCGCCACGTCTGAGTGGATCACTGGCAGGAATGACATTGCCGCACTTGCTCCCTTTCTCGAGAGGCAGATGATATACAGTCATTGGGAGAGGTACCGCCGTTCCACTTTGTGTGTGTATCTGAGATTTTCTTACATGTCCCACATAAGTATTCCTCGTATTGAAAGTGCAAACGATGTGCTTACTCCCTAGATCCATCGTTGAGGTGGCAGAGAGCACACACATCATCCTGGACGACGCCTTCTCCCGGCGAGCAGCAGCTGCGCGCGTCTAGGCCGGGTGCCCACCGCTGAGCGGTAGTAGTGGCTGTGTTGCAGCAGGCGGCCGGGCGAGCGGCGAGCAGCAGGTGCGCGCGGCTGGGCCGTGCTGCCTACTGCTGAGAGGTAGTGGCTGTGCTGCATGTGGCGCCGGGCGGGTGGGCGGGCGAGCGGCGAGCAGCAGGTGCGCGCGGCTGCGTCCTACCGCTCACCGCTGAGGGGTAGTGGCTGTGCTGCAGGTGGCGCCGGGCGGGTGGGCGGGCGAGCGGCGAGCAGCAGGTGCGCGCGGCTGCGCCCTACCGCTCACCGCTGAGGGGTAGTGGCTGTGCTGCAGGTGGCGCCGGGCGGGTGGGCGGTGCAGCGGGCGGGCGGCGAGCGGCAGGTGCGCGCCGCTGGGCCGTGCTGCCCACCGCTGAGAGGTAGTGGCTGTGCTGCAGGTCATGGGTGTGCGGTACGGCGGAGGGCGCGCAGCAGGTTCGCTGCTGCTGGGGTTTAGGTGTGGGGGGGGGGGGGGGGGGGGGGGGGGGGGGGGGGGGGGGGGGGAGGGGAGTAGTTCCTGACGGCAGCACTGTCCGGCATAAGGCAGCATAATGTGGCAGTGCACCCTGTTGAGGCGCAGCCCGTGGAGGGCGCCAGACAGGGCAGCTTTGGCGGGCAGGGCAGCGAAGGCGCCAGGCTGCTCGGCGGTGCTCGGCAGCTAGGAGTTTGTAATACTTCCATGGACACATCCTGTGACCCCATTGCGCCTGCTGTGGCAGCATGCATGGGTGCAGCGGCATGGGGGTTGGGGAGAATTGGGAGGGGGGGGGGGGGGGGGGGGGGGCAACGCTGCCCGACACGATCGTGATATTGATATAATTACAGTATATTAAAAAGTGAAAGTATATTCCCGTATATTTAAGAGAAAGAAGTCGGAGGGAGCGCACGGCAAGTAGGCATAGGCTACACTTTCGTTCCTGGTGCCATGCCTTCGTAGCTCCCGTGGAGGCCGCCTGCACATCTCTCTCAAGAGTGGGCAGAGTAACGATATGGACTGGCCCCGGCGGAAGCATGGGAAGATTCTGCCAGCCGGCATTTGATCGCTGTAATGGAGTGTGGTGCTGCCCTACGCCGTGGCTGTCCAGCGATTGCGCCTAGACCATTCAGGGGGGGGGGGGGGGGCAAGGCGTTCCTTGGCAGAGCAGGTCGAAGCATGGTGGTGGCGCTTGCGGTAGCTGCGCTCGCCACAGGATTCAGGTTTTTATTGTTCGCTGTCCCTGAGGTAGACCCACTGGAAACTGCACTAGCGGGCTGCACTCCCGTCAGCGGGGGCTTGTCCTTAAAAATGGTGCCAAACGGGATCAGCGCAGCGAAGGGCTTCAACTTCTTCCCATCGCCTTGCGACGGCACCTTGTCTGTGTCCAGGTCGTACGAAGTGTGGAATCGGTACTCGAAAGGGATGCTGAGCACTAGCGCATGGTCATCGGCGTGGCACGCACGGGGGCAGCTTGTTGACGACGACTTTCAAATGTTCTGCTGGGTCCAATCTCGACAACCGATGGCCGCCGCTCACCACCGGCTTTCCACACTTAGGGTGCCCGCATGCGCAGTACCGCGGCCCCCGCTTCGACGGGTCTGCTGCCATGGAGCCCTCGTGCTGCAGGGTCGGCGGCGCGATGCGGGTGTGAGAGCAGTCTGTGTGCTGCTGAAATTCTAACGCTGGTCAAAAGCCTCGACGAGTAGCGAGGCGGCGGCGGGTAGCGACTCGCCAGTAACAATGTCGCGACTACTCGCTGCGGTGCTGCGACCCAATATTCTGAGCCCCACAGGGCGACGCTAGTACTTAACGTTATTATGGAAAAACTCTATATGTGATGCATATCAACTCGGTCCGCCACATATGGATTATATATTCTGCCCCTGCTGATAGTCGTATGTCGATGAACGGAGGATTGCCCGTCGTCGTCGTCGTCCTATTTAAAATTTGATAGTTTCTATAAATGCCCATAATGATGTCTTTAAATTCGGATATCTCATACCCTGTAAAATCTGTGTGAGCGAGCACTTCATATTGACGAACGCACGCCTCCTTGACCCTCGATCGTGTGACATCATCGTCACCGACCGTTGCTCCGTCACTTAATACATCAAAGACGCAGCCACACTCTCAGGCAGAAAACGAACGGCAGTCTCACAAAGATCACCCGTCAGCACTTGTTCGTGGGGCGGTCATAACCCCGACGAGAGAGGCAGCCGCGCCGCCGGAACCGCCGATCCCTCCGACACCGGGAGCGCCTTCCCGCATCTGAGCGACCGACCCGCGGAGCGACCGATCCGCTTTGGCATCCGCGGGTTGCCAAGGATGTTGCGCACAGCGGCCCAGGTTTGGCGTGCACAGGGGCAGCGCTGCGCGGCGCTGAGTGGCTTCGCCCAGCCGTGCGGTGCCGGGTTCCGCGGCTCGGCGTTCCGCTTGATCCATGAAGATCCTGCAGGGACGAACGGCGCACGGAGCGAGACAAGCAGCTCTCCGACCGGTGCGTGCCTCCATCCCCCCCCCCCCCCCCCCCCCCCCCCCGACCCCCTCCCCCCCGACCCCAGTGGCGACGGCTGAGCGCGCGCCAGCATGTGGTGAGCCGCTAGCGCAGCAGGCAGCGCTGGCCGCTGTGAGGTAGTCAGCCGGGGGGTGACAGCGGTGGCAGGTAGGCAACAAGGCGCACAGGCACGGCCACGCGCATAAACCTGCGCGCTGCACCCTGCAGGACCCCTTGCTCACAAGGACACTGGCGTCTTTGAGTACCAAGGGCCGTGGTCAGATGCGGTGAAGCGAGTAAAGGTACGCCAGCGCCGCAAAACATGCGTGGATAGCTACCAGTACAAAGCGAGACGCATCCTCAACCTTCCCGCCGTTGTCTTGCTGATGCCAACGGGGCTGTGCAGATGCTGAGTCTGGCGAGCCTGGGAATCACGGCCTTTGGTGCGCCCGTGCTGGTGGCGCTGCAAGATGGCGCAGCGCTATCCATCGGGGCCAAGGCGGGGATCGCATCCACGCTCATTGGGTTCGGCACATTCACAACCGGTGAGCCGCCCCGCAGCTCAGCTGTGCGGACCACAGTGCATGGTGATGCCATGGGCAGGGCGCCCGTGCTGGGCAGGGTTGCATTGCTCGGGGCCATCCCTGGCATGCCGCCCCTGCTTGATGTGCGCCCGCACCCGGGTGTCTCCCCGTTCACGCAGGGATGCTCCATTGGTTTGCCTCGCCGTACGTGCGTCACCTGCGCTACGACCGGGCCACCAAAATGGTCAGCGTTGAAACCCTAAACTTCCTCGCTCAGAAAAGGTGCCGCTCCAAGCCCAGATGCCGCACGGCGCCATGACTTGCCACCAGCGCCGCTCCGCCAACTGACTGTGCGTGTGCCGCCTGCCCCCTCCCCCCGCGCAGGCTCTCCACGTTCCACATCTCCGAGGTGGAGCCCACCGAGAGCCTGAGCCCGGTGTCCACGTTCCAGGCAAAGGGGTGCACGTACTACATCGACCCCAACTTCTTCGAGGACAAGCAGCTGCTCGCCGAGCTGAGCCCCAGCAAGGAGACAGAGGGTACCGAGGAGGGCGGTGTGGACAGGGGCTCAGAGAAATAGCAAGCGCCTGTGCCTGTACATTCACAGGAATAGTAGGATAGCTACGGTTGGGGGCTCAACAGGGCGGCCAAGAGCATTATTTTGTTTCGCTCCTTGAGCATTTGTTGTTACTCGCCATGATGGCATAGGCGAATGCCAATGTGCCTGCCGGCATGCAACCCACTGGTAGCAACATTTTCTCACACCAGTACGCGCCGCATCTACAATGGCTACCTGAAGAAGGCAAGGGGGGACGGGACGCAGTTGCGGAGCAGCGCGCACTGCGCCAACGCGGCCATGGGGCCGCCGGGGGCAGCGGTGAGCGTGAGGCCCATCTCCCGCTGTATCGCGGTAAATGTGTGCTCCGCGGTGGAGACGGGGCTGATGTTCAGTGCCGCCATCTCCTCTGCGCGCTCTGCCAGTGCCGCTGTGACCAGGCCCTCGAACAGCCGCGTCACCCCTTCATCCTTGAAGTTCCCTTGCATGTGCTGGACCCTCGAAGACAGGTGTGTCACCAGGTAGGGAACCGCCTCCTCCGGCATCCCGGCCACCGCCACCACGCACGTGTAGCGTGTCGTCTTTGACACCCCCACAGGCCCGCTGGGCGAGAAGTACTCCCCCACGTACTGCCCCGTGGAGGCGTTGTTCAGCGTATCCGGGTACTCTGGGTGCCGCACGTCGGGGCTCCAGGACGCCACGGCGTAGCTATGCGGCTCCAGCAGCCGGCTGGCATGCAGGGTGAGACTCTGCCGGCAGGTGCCGTCCGGCAGGGCATATTTCTCGTACAGCAGCCTCCCTCGCAGCGCCTGCTCCGGGACGCGGCCCTCCAGGACTAGCTTTCGCCACGACGCAGCCGCGTCCGGTCTGAACATCTCGTGCTCAGTGAGCGCCAGCGCGACAGTGGGGGTCACCGGAAGCTGGCCGTCGACGCGGATACACCGATACTGTCGAGCGCGGAACGTCACGGGCTCCGCCAGCACGTGCGGGGTGCCTTCATCCGGAGGCTCGCAGCTCGATGTCGCGCCATCGCTGCCCTCTGAGCGTGCTCTGACTTCCCGCAAGAAGTCGAAAACCTCGCCAGCGTCGGCGCGGAGGACGGTACACACTTGCTGGACCGTGGCTTCCTTTGCCATATCTTGTTGGGCAGTGTACTCCGCCGGTGCTCCCGTAGTTCCTTGCGCTGTGCCTGCGGCGCTCTCTATTATGGCTGAGTCTGCCACGCGTTACAGGGTATCGGAATCTACAGCAGTGGACGCACTGGGGGCACTGCAAGTACGGGTAGCAGGAGCCGGCGTCGGCAGAGCAACAGCGCCGAGAGTGATAGTAATCGTTTTGGTTACAGGGAGAGTGATAGCCGTGGTGATGTTATGCACCGCGCACGCAGTGCTGTTATCGCAGGTTAATACAGGTAGTTATCTAGACCATGCATCGCGCCAGCACCATGCCGCCGCCACCTAAGGATTACCTACGATGACAATAACCATGGGCAACGTCTCGAACCTCCGCCGGAAAAAACTGGCACCTATGTCTAAAAGAAACTCCCGCGATGCGGCAGTTCAGATTGCAGGTAATGTCCCCAGCGCCATCATTCATTGATATTAAAGCCTCGCGTACATTTAGCTGTAGCGACTAACAGTCATAACAAATTATATTCATAACACCGAGGAAAATGAGCATCAGTGCTTAGGCGTCAGCAGCATCGAGTCACAGGCTGCTGCTGTTGTAGGGTTGATATGGTTTCGGAGCCTCATTAGAAAAGCGGCATCCGCGCCTGGCAGTGTAGTTTGTTACCACCGACAGTGCGCTTGCCCACAGTATGGCCGGACACCACAGACAGTCCGCGGTTACATTGACACTCACCAGGCGAAATGGGAAGTTGAAATTCAGCCCGCCCCGCGGTGTCGAAGTTTTGCTGACTACACCACCCCGCATCGCTGCTTAATGTAACTACCGCTTACGCTCACCCAGCGGCCCTTCTGAGTGTCGGTTGCATTATTGACGATACGTTGCCACTCTCATTCGGCGGCTCCGCCGCCAGGGTCTCTCTGCTGCCCCGCCCTCCAAAGCAAGAACTGCTCGATCGCATCGTCAAGGCCGCCGTCCATGACCCGACCGACGTCCGACGTTTCATAGCCGCTGCGCAGGTCCTGCGCCCCGATGTCGAGAGGCATCGAGTTAGGGCGGCCAGTGGCAGGCGGCGGGTGCGGACCACTCACAACCCGCTGTGCGTGGGACGACACCAGGACTGGAATCGATGCATGTGGGCATGCGCGGGGGGTCGCGCGCACAGCATTGATTCCCCATTCATCTGAGGTGGGCAGCGTCCGGCCGGGCACCGCACCTTGACCATCTTGTAGGGGTGGAACACGTAGTTGCGGATCTGCTGCCCCCAGTCCGCTTTCACCTGGGCCACAGCGGATCTCAGCACGCTGGCGACCAGTCCCGGTGGTGCGGCATCAAGTCACCCGGGCAGCATGCGTGACGGGCATGCGCGAGAGCGTGGGCGTGAGAGCAGCCACCATGTCGCCGCGGATCTCCGATATCTTCTCGACCTCCTGCTGCTGCACGATGACGAGCAGCTTCGCCTAGCGGGGTCATGGGGCAGCCACAATCCTCAGACGCTGCCGGATCCCAATGACGCCCGGATGCCCTGGAGGCGGTGGGGGGGCGCCTCCCGGGACTCGCAGCCGCATGGGCTCATTGCCAGCGCGCACGCCCGAGGGCCCCGACCTTCAGTATCTCCAGGGCGCGGCTCTTGTTGGAGCTCTGGGACCTCTCCTCCGTGCACTTGACCTGGATGCCTGTCGGGACGTGCTTTATCCGGACGGCCGTCTCCACCTGGAGCCGCCAGCCACCCAGGGGGGTCGCGCCAACTCAGAGCCCCCCCTCAGCCCTGGGCCGCGGCGGTCATCTCTGCACCACCAGCGCATCTGTGTGCCTAGCTCCCCCCCCCCCTCCCCCCCCCGGCCTCTCCCCCTGCCCCCGCCCCGGCAGGGTTGCTCCGGGACTCCGCAGTCCGCGTCGCGGCGGTCGGACCTTGTTAACGTTCTGCCCGCCCGCGCCGCCGCTGCGCATGGTGGTGATCTCCAGGTCACCTTCGGGGATTTCCAAGTCCTGGGGGATCTCGTCCAGCACGGGCATCACCTGCGAGATCGTTCACCCCGCCCGGCGGCTCAGCACGGCGAGCCAGCCGCGGCTCCTTTCGGCGATCCGGGCGAGCGGGCGCACGCGTACCTCCACGGCCGCGAAGCTCGTCTCCCGGGTGGCGGCCTTGTTGAAGGGGGACTGCCGCACGAGGCGGTGCGTGCCGTGCTCCCCCGACAGCAGCCCGTACGCGTGCCGCCCCGACACCTCCAGCACCACCGACTTCACACCCGCGACATCGCCCGGGCTGCGCTCCGACGTCGCGGCGGACAGTCTGTCGGGAGGGGAGGGGGGGGGGGGGGGGGGGGGGCAGTGAGACGCGTGCGATTGGCCCGGGGGGCGGAGACGGTGGCTACAGGTGGCGGACCACCCCGCGGGCCACCCACCCCGCCTTCTCGGCGTATCGCGTGTACATCCGCTCCAGCATCTCCGCCCAGTCCTGCGCGTCCGTGCCCCCTGCGCCGGCCGTGATGGTGACGATCGCCCCCTGGCGCATAGCACATGTCAGTGCCGCGAGGCGGAGCACAGGATTCGCCGCAGCAAGGGGAAGAGGGCGGGCTAGCGGTGCCCACCTGCTCGCTGTACTCCCCCGCCAGCAGGTTGCGCAGCTTCCAGTCCTTCAGCAGCTGCGCCAGAAGCGCCAGCTGCCCCTCCGTCTCACTGAGCAGGTCCTCCCCGGAGGCGCTGTCGCCCTGTGCACGGCCAGGACACCCGGCCGTGGAACTCAGCCACCACCGCCCCCATCGCGACAGCTGCTTCGCAACCCGCTAAGGCACGGAGGCCATTCCCGCGGCAAGGCCGCCAAGGGCGTAGGCCACCTCATCCTGCAGGAGCTCCAGCGCCACTGTGGCGTCGTCCATGATGCTGTGGATCTGCGCGATCTGCTGCAGCTCGTCCTTCACCGCATTCAGCTCCTGCCAGACACCGCCACGCACTTATCCCAAAGCCGTGCAACGGCAGCCCCCCCCCCCCCCCCCCCCCTTCCCCTCCCCAATTACGCGCGGGCCTGTGGCGCGGTGCTGCAGCTGGCTCTGAGGATAGCGAATGGCTCACCTGCATGAGCTTCTGCGCCTGCTCCGGGGAGTCCCACAGCCCCTCCGCCACGCTCTCCCGCTCCAAGCAGGCCTGCAGCAGCCAGAGATAGTGACGACCCGCAGAGTCCCGCCATTACGGGGGCGCGTGATCGAAGGTGGCGACCAGGCGTAGGGTGGGCTGAGCAGTAGCGCACCAGCTTTGACGCCAGCTCCGCTTCGTTGACGATCGCCAGCAGGTCGTCGGCCTCCGCGCTGTGCTGCGCGACCTGCACGCCACGGCATTGGCGTCACTGGATGCCGTGCCTACTTCGACGGCCCCAGCCAGGCAGGGCAGATCAGTGGAGTGATGGCTCTGTCTCTGCCTCGGCGCGGGGCGCGCGACCTTTCGACTGAGCGTCCCAACTCTGTCGGCCGTCGTCAGAGCATCGCCGCCGGACGCTGCCGTCCGAAATCGCGCGCCCTGTCTGAGCGCTACGTGGCCAAGTGCCAACGCCGGGGCGCGAGCGGAGAGCGGTCCGCCAGCAGTGTGCGCCGGCCTGTTTCTGGCGGGCGCGCGGTGGTGGGGGCGCATCGCGCGGGCGGCGCAGGCGGCACTCGGAGACGGCGGCGGCGGCGGCCTCGTCGCCCGGTAAGCCCTTCGCAACACCGCCGCTCTTGCCAGGAACCGTCCTGTTTGCAGCATCGCGAAGCCGCCTCGCTACAGCGCAGTCGGAATCCGCCGCAAGGTCCGCCTCCCGGGTATCCGTGGCGGGTCGACGACGGCCCGCTGCAGCGCGTGAAGTTGAAACTAAGCGTTGTATCGGTGCTGCCGCTGCTCGCTTCACTGCATTGCTCCCAGTCTCCACGACCTCTTGGACGCTGGCACTGCCGTTCCCAGCGGTCCCTGTGTCTGTAAAAGGAGGCGCTGCAGCGCTAGATAGAACCAGATTTAGTATAGCGACTATATGGTTACCGTGCAGGCAGTCGGGTGAATGACAACAGCTGTGTCCTCGCCACATTGCTGTCCGACTGCGTGCCGCCATAGGAAGCTGACGCTGGCGCTGCTGATGTGCACGGGCGGCGGCGCGCGGAGACGGGGCAGGCGCGCGCTTTTTGCATTTATATTAATCCCTTTATGAACTTTTTGTTTACATTATTTATATTATTATTAATCCCTTTATGCATTGTCTGTACCTATGATAATTCATAATATTTTTGCATTTGTTTTTTTTTTGTTAATCGTCTCTATCTTCAAGGGGGGCTGGGTGGCTGGCCATGAAATGTCATATAATCGCAACGAACCGTCGACGCGTCGATCTGCGGCAGAACTGGTCGTGGGAGCGAGGCCGCAGGCTTCGGTGGGGGAGCGAGGGCGGCTCCGGCTACCGAGCGCAGCAGCTACCCGCTACCCGGCCGCGAGCAGCGGCGCCCAGCAGGCGAGGTAATCAGCCGGTCGCGATGCCGAGCCGCTCCGCCACGCTGACGGCGTCGCTGGTGGTGGGGGCGACGTGCCTGCTGGTGGTGTGTTACAACCTGGGCGCGGTGCAGCACCAGATGGAGGCCGCCATGCACTCAGGTAGGCGCCGCTCCCGGGGATGCACCCGTCTGGATTGCACACTAGCGGTGCAGCTGCGGTGGCTGAGCCCCCCCCCCCCCTCCCCCCCACCACCACCTTCCAGACCCGCAGACGCAGCGCGTGAAGCTGGCGGAGGGGCTGCAGGCCAACATCGGTACACGCAACTGGCCCGTAGCGCCGCGTTGCCGTCACGGCGGAAGGGAGTGTGCTCGCGCGCGCGGGGGGGGGGGGGGGGGGGGGGGGTGGCTGACTTGGCCGATGCCGCTGCCCTCGCCCGATGCCAGATCGCGTGGTGGTGAGGCAGGCGGAGAGCGATATCAGCGGCATCATCGACAAGGTGAAGCTGGAGCTGGCCTCGGATGTCGACGCAGCGATGGCGCGAGAAACGGATGCTGCGGTCGCGTCGGTTGGTGAGGCCTGTCCCTATCCCCTTGCCTGCGCCTCCGACGGGCTGCCCCGCCGATTGTCTGATGCCCCGCTGCACCACGATCCTCCGCAGAGCATGGCTTGGACGCTGGGCAAGGAAAAGCGCCCGCCCCCCCGCTCCCGAACCAGGCGACCCCTGGGGGAAGGCTCGCATGGTGAGGTGGAGGGCCATCATGCCGCTCCCACGTGCCACGCGAACCCCAGCCGCCCCGGCCGCACCGTCATGACCGCCCCCGCACGCGCCCGCCTCAGGTTTGGGAAGGAAGATCTGGACGAGGCGGTCGAGCGGCGCATCGCGGAGCTGGAGGCAGAGGTGCGCGGGGCGCGTGTTGGCCGCGCATGCACATTCACCCGGATGCCGGCGTGATGCCACGGGCACTGCCGGTCAGAGGTCAAATGCAGACAAAGCCATAGCGGAACTAAAGCGGACGGCCCTCACATCGGTCGGGTGGCTGACATACGCCCAATCCAAGCGTTATGTCTCAGGTCTTCTACGTGAAGTACCACCGGCTGCGCATGCGGGCGCCCTCCCGCACAGAGTGCTTTACAACCACCACCGCCGCCCGCCGCGCTGCGCAGGAGAAGGTGAACCCGCACGTCAAGCACGGCTACTTCCTGGAGTGGGCCTCCCCCTCCCCGCCCTGGCCGCACCAGAAGATCAAGACCATCCTGAAACGGGACACCGGGGTCATCGGCCTGTGCGCGCCCTTCATCAAGTACTACTACAACGTGAGCGCCTTCATCATGCACATCCGCCCGACCTGCCCGTTGCGCCTGGGGAATCCAGGAGTCCCGATTCTTGGCTGGCATTTGAGGCAAGGCCTGGGATGTCTGGTGCCCGGGCTGCCATTTCGCCATGCGGGGGCGCCGACCCTCCCTTGACTGACGGCGCTGCTCCCGGCCGCAGTCCGAGTATGAGAAGGCGACGTTCTGGCGGCTCAAAGCGGACGGGCACATCGTGGTCGGCGTCTCCTCCTACGAGTTCTTCCCCGGCAACGCCACCAACCCCTACACGGACCGCGCGCCCCAGCAGCACCCGGAGGTGGCCCAGCCCCGCGCTCCCCAAACGGCCGCCCCATTCCCCGCATGTCACCGCACCCCCCGGGACAGTGCCCCGCGAACCTCCCTCACAAAGCTGTGCCGCCGCCCGCAGAACAAGAAGATCTATGCGGCTGCGGACGGGTGGCTGCATTGCTTCCGGAATCCCAGCGACCACCTTGCGCCGGGTGCGGCCCCATCGGCATGCCTGCGCGTGCGCTGCGCATTGACATCGCGATGCCCGATGGGCCTCTTTTGATGGGATGGAGCCCCGGATACCGCTTGTCCGCGCAGGAGTGCCGCGCGCGATGATCAGCCAGTCGGACTTCATCGACCCGGCCCACCAGGACCTCATCCCCAAGGGGCTCCCCAAGAAGCACCTGTTTGCGTACTCTGACCTGGTGAGCCGCGCACTCCGGCGCGGCGCGCACTGCCGTGGCTCCCTGACTGGTGCAGGCGCCTGCATGTTGTGGCCGCCGCGGCCCACTCCGCGCTGACTGCCGCCGTCCCCTCCCCGTGGCTGCCAGTCGGGCGACTGGAACGACTTCAACCGCAACTGGACGGTTGCGAAAGAGTGCGTCAAAGTGGCGGTCGCCAACAACATGGGCTCCATGGTGTTGATTGGAAAGAAGAAGGATGAGGTGGGGACTTGCGCCCCGCGCCCCGCACCCCCGCGGATGTTGCCGGCTGCTGGGCGATGCCAGATGTGGCCGAACAACCCCCCCCCCCCCTCCCCCCCCGTGACTGGCGATGGCTTCCGTGCGCCCATGCAACAGAACAATACGGCTGTGATGGGGGAGATCATGCCCTTTGTCCGCGAAGGAAAAGTTGTGATCACGGACATGTGTGAGTCCCCCCCCCTTTCCCCCTCGGCTCCCCTGCGCTGCGCCAAAGTAACGGCGATGCACTGTCAATGAATTGCTGGCGCTCCTCGTGCCGGCAGTGCCCCACACGGAGCTGACCAACACCATGGAGCAGTCCGAGTTCTTCTTCGTTCCCAACCAGAGCGATGCGTCCCCGCGGGTGGCGGTGGAGGCGATGCTGCGTGGGACCCCGTTGATAATGAACAAGCACATCTCCGGCGGCTGGAAGTACATCAACGATCAGGTGCGCCAGCCGGCTCAAGGCGCGCTTGCGGCCGAAACGGGCGACGCAGCTACGGGTGCCGGCGCACCCATGAGAACCCTTATTAAAACCCTGGAATCGGGCTTGCATGCACCACATAAGAGCATTCGCTAATGTCCCGCCAGAGTTTCGTCTGCCTTTGACCTTTGATAGGTGACGAGCTGCACATATATCAATGCACCCAAAGCTCAGTTGCTGCATCGCTGTTTCACTTATGAATCATCTAGGTTGTTCAGAAATCAACGTAATTTATAAATTTGTCTTCAAGTCGGCAGCTTGGCAGGTTCTTGTTCACAGTGTTCTTATTACCCCGCCGGCACCCGAAGTCCTATGCGTGCAATGCGAGCCTGGCCATCTCACCCCCCCCCCCCCCCCCCCCCCCGCCCCCTATCTCTCTCTTTCCTGGCTGCTGATGCTGCCGCCCTTGTCTCTCCCTCGATAGACGGGAGTGTTCTTTGACGGTGCCAAGGACTTCCTACCCGCGATTCAACGACTACGGGCGCTGCGGGACGCTGGGAAACTCCGGCCGCGCGAGTGGTTCATGTGAGTGACGATTTCCCCCCCTCCTGCATAGTGGGTCGCCCTGTGGTGCAGTGAATGCTGACATGCGGGGTCTGACGAGCGGCGTGCCTGCTGCAGGGAGCATTACGGGCCGCGGAAGGCCAGCCTCCGGCTGCAAGCGTTCATTGAGTTAGCGGTCGGCAAAGAGAGGCTCGCGAAGGCCAACTCTCTGCCTCGGGCGCGGTGGTGAGCGTCATGGACCGTCACGAGGGGAAACAAGTGCCCCGACGACGGCGATTGGCACCGAAGGCCCTGCATTTCTGGAGGCACATCCAGTTATATTGGAGCCTGTAGTACGCTGTTATCGCAGGGCGCACTCGCATGCTCGACCCGAACGACTCGCACGTGTACCAGTACCCGTAATGAGTAGTCGCTACTCAGCGCACGCGGGAATGTAACTATTCACGAACATATCGGCGACTCTGTCCAATAATTGGAGGACACCATGTCCACTGCGCTGTCGCGTCCGGGTACCCCCGAAATTAGCATCAGTACGTGCTGACCTACTAGTCCATATTTACACCGCTGCGTTATCTATATGCGCAAAAAACGGGCGCGTTTCCCCTCGGATATAGCGACTATGCTGTCAGGATTTGCGACTAATCCTTAGTACCTATCTTATGGGGGCTACGTAACGAGATTCGCAGCAGCCGTGCTGCGTCGCTGTGCGCGGTGTCCGGACAAACGGGCGCGCGGATCCGGACTACGAATAAGGTCGCAGCTCGCCGTGCCACCACATCACAAACAGTAGCAGCAGTCAGAAGCTCTGACAATCAGTCGAACGCACCCAGTAGTAGCTTGACGTCAGCTCTCAACCAGCAGTAGCAGAGTTCGCAGCTTAACAGCCCAACCGCTCTGCCTCTTCTTCGGTGAGGAGGGAGCACTACCCGAGTACGAAGCCAGAACACCGCCGCGCAGTAACTTTGCGCCCTCGATGGCTCGACCACAAGTAGTGGTCGCCACCCGCTCGACGGCGGCACAGCTGGCGTGCCTGCTCGCCCTGTCGACACTGGTGCGCGGACTGGAGAGCGATTTTAATCACACGGAGCAGCCCGTCGTGGCTGATGATGTCGGGGAAGAGGGCGAAGCCGAGGAAGGCATCGAGAGTCTCCTTCACTGGGCTATCTGTGAGCCCCCCCTCCCCCCCCCCCCCCCCCCCCCCCTCCCGCTTCCGCCCTCCTTGCGTCGAGCCTAGTGCCGCCGCTCGACTTCCCGCGGGGACCAGAACAGATCCGCCCCCTGGCCGTGACGTTTATTGCCTTTGCTGTTACTTGCAGCCAACAGCGACCCGGAATCCCTTCGGAAGCAAGCGCTGGCGGCGTCCGGCGGCGAGGCGCAGAAGCTGAACCTCACGGACCTCAAGGAGCTCGCTGATCGGCGTCAAAAAGTCCGGGAGGTGGGTGTCTCGTGCATGGATGGGCTGTGCGGCTGGAGCTTGCGGCGCGGGGGAAGGCGGCGGGGAGGCGCATCCCATCGCCCATTACATGTGTCTGACAGAGCGGCCGCCACGCTGTTAGGCGATCGAGGCCTTTGCTAGTGAGCCAACCGAGGCGGAGCTCATCAAGGTAGGCGTTGCCGCCGCTGACCCGCCGCATGTGGGACCTGCCTGAGGCAGGCATGCACGCCAGCAAACTGAACAACGTTCTGGCCGTGCGCTACCAGGAAGCGATCGCATTGATCGAGAACTACTTGCTGAATTGGGCCGAGGAGGCGGAGGACTTCGATGCGGGATCCCATGCCGCCTCCGAGGCCCGCAGCGACGACCACGCAGCCGCCATCCAAACCGTGGAGAACGCGCTGCTGGTGCGCCATGCTGCGTTGCCTCCGTGCGCTCAACCGCATGGGCCTCTGCTGTCCTGAACGTAATCTCTGCTGAGCTGGTTTGCTGGGGTTGCAGGGGATGCAAATTCTGTGCGAGCCGATCGACAACGCAAACGGTACGCGACTCCGCCGGTATCCCACGCAGCAGGGGCATCATGGGCGCAACGATTGAGTGGGCTCCACTGACATCACAGCCACTGCGCAGATCTCACCACCATGGGGGGGCTCGCCCCGGTGGTGCGGCTCCTGTCGGACGTGCGCCCTCTGCGCATCGGAGCGGCTGCCGTGATCGCGACCGCGGCGTCAAACAACCCCACCTTCCAAGGCATGTCCACACACTCTCCCCGCGCATCCAGGGGGAGGCTGCCCGGTGCGCATGCTGCTGACGTGCCCCTGCCGTGCTCCCAGGTGAGCTGCTGCGACAGCAGCCCCGCGCGATGGGCCTCCTCGTGTCCATGCTGAGCAGCGCAGACGGCGCGGAGGCGAGCAAAGGGCTCACCGCCGTCGCATCCACGGTCCGAAACCTGCGCGAGGCCCAGGACAGCTTCCTCGCAAGCGGTAAGGCAGCCACCGGCGCCGGTGATGCCGGACACGGTGGTGCGCGCCGGATGCTTACTCACGATGCCGCATCGTTGACAAAATCATGTCCCCGCTATGGCAGGCGGGCTGGACGGTCTTTCGCAGCTCATGCGGCGGTCTGTGTCGGAGGGGAACACAAAGCTGGCCTCCCGGTGCTGCCAACTTGCGATGGATCTCGTGGCGGCAAGCCAGGACTTTCTGCCGCGGATCCTGCAGGTGTGTCCTGCCTGGCATGGCGTGGAGTGCTGCTGTGCAGCAGTGAGCGGCGCGCCGGGCAGCCGCTGACACCTCCGCCTCACCGGCCTCGTCCGACCTGCCCGGATTTGCACCGCCCCCCTTGGCAGGGAGACATGCCGGCGGCGATGCATGACCTGTTAAAGGTGGCAACCCCCGACCTGGACATCCTGGAGAAGACGCTCTTCTCCATTGAGTCGATGGCGGTGTCCCCTGCGGCGGCGTTGACGTTCCGGGACCGCGGCACAGGTACGCTTGGATCAGTTTGACCCCACCACCCCCCCGCCCGCAGCCTGGGGAGGTGCCGTGGGCCTCGGCGACGACAGAATCGGGCGGGTACCTGTCGCCATCCCGGATGGCTTGCCAGCACCGCAAACCACGTCCTCATCCGGGGCAGAGGGCTGAACATCCGTGCCTCCGTGGCCACAGTTGAGGCACTGCAGGAGGTGGAAGCTGCGCTGCTGGCGGAGCGGCGGAACAAAAGCGACGATGACACGGAGTACCTGGATGAGGTCATCGAGATGGCCCGCAGCGTGTCGGGCATGCTGTCTGCTGCAGGACAGCGGGCGGCTCAGAAAGATGAGCTGTGACGTGGACTGGCTCGCCATTGTTAAGCTCGGCGGACAGTCTTGTCTGGACTCTGGCAAACCTGTACACCTGTTTTCCGGCAGATCAGAGCCAGAACTCGCACACACACTGGAATAACCCGAAGGCTATTTACTGTCGGCCCATAATAGTCATGTTTGGATACCTGCACGTGCGAGGTGCTGGAGTAACAGCTCCATGTAAGAGCGGCGGTTGCACCTGGATTGTCGGATGCGCACATATTCCGACGGCTGAGACATCGGTGCTTCTGAACACATGGGGAGGGGTCCCGATGGCGACGGCGCCGTGTCCCCTTGTACATGCTGCCCAAACATTCCCATTATGTTTCAATGGGAATGTTTGATGTGTCGTGATACCGTCCCCATGACATGTACTCTTTGAAGTTTGCACCGATGCTGCACAGGGGCGGGCGGGGTGCGTACCACATGCGATTGTGTTTTTGACCCAATCCGCACTGCCGGGTTGCTTCCCCCAAACACTGCCTTCTCAGCCGCGCACCAAAAGAAACGATGCGCTGATTTACTGAGTGACGTATGGATACATGTGATGAACACGAGCGGGTGGATATATAAAGTGCGTGTAATATGACCTACATAGATACGGCACATCAACAGTATATCCCGACATACGGGTGCAACGCTTATCACTTAAGATACTTGTATAAGGAGACTTGTCTCGAATCATTCAGCTTGCTTTGAATTTAATTCACCGTCGGTATTTGATTCACGGGCAGTCCAAATAATATAGCAGGCGGTGAAATGCTGAAAGCTAACCTGTCGACAATGCCATCAATGTAAAACGGTTTAAACTTCGCGTTATCCGGATAACGTGTATTAATATACGACGGGCCGCCGCGGCGCGCACCCTCACCAAGTGGACGTACCGTGGCTCGAAGAACTTACAAAATCACTAAATGCGTGGATCGACCGTTGTCTAGCTATCGTTATATGCCGATATGGCTTCACTATCACACACTGTAGTGCGTTTTAGGACCAGGAGTATCGTAGCGGCGTAGCCTAAGGAACACACCCGGTACGAGGAGTCGCTACGTCAGGACCGGCCGCCCGCGTGCGCTGACAGGCGCTGGTCACGTGCTCGTTTGCGCTGGTCTGCGCGCCCTCGTGTCCGCCGCCCCCCCCCCCCCCACCCCCCCCCTGCACAGACACAACGACGCATGCGCGCATGCAAATGCGCAGATGCCAGTCAGCAGCACATATCCTCTAATGCCGTAGCCTCAGAATGACCTGCAGCATAATCCTTACTTATCGGCGGATACATAGGTGCTGACAGGTGCACAAATCTCGCGACGCTCACAGGACAGTCTGTTAGCCGCAGCTCCGGTGAGCCTGGCGAGACGGCTGTGTGGGCAGCATGGCGCCGGCAGCGCGCCGCCCGGCCACCAAGGCGCTGCAGTCGGTGCTGCCCAGCCAGTCCGCGGGCTCTGTGCCGCTCGTCAGCACCGGCAGGCCCAAAGCGCCCCAGGCGCAGCCGAAGCATCAACCTTCCGCTGCGGGCCCGGGGATAGTCCCGGCGCCGCCGTCAATAGCCACAAAGGACAGAGAGAGCCTAAATCGCGAGGGGAAGCCGGGTGAGCTTGACAGCCTTGACACAACGCTGGCGTTCATGCAGTAAGCCCCCCCCCTTCCTCTCTCCCCTCCCCACACCCCCACCCCCACTTACCCTTCAGCATTCACATTCAGCACATATACATAGATATTTGCTGTTTACGTGCAACGGATTTCAGGGTGACTGTAGTGGGGTCTGAATCGGACTCCGCCGCGATAGTTCAACGTGGCCTAACGCCAGGGTGCGACATGTATGCGTCTTTATGTTCAGGGCCCTGCGCCGGAAAACCTACGCCGACAGGCCCACAAAACGGCACGAGATCCCGCGGCATGCTACGAGTAGGAGCGCGCGGGCCTCCGCAGGTGGGGCTTGCCAGCGTGCGATCGCTGATGTCCGTGCGCGGAGCTGGGGCATGGCAGTTAGTAAGATCTAACGGAGCTGCCGCTGCGCGCCTCTGCAGATAACACCGCGCCGTCTGCGGACGTGCAGGCGGCATCGACGGCAACCTCCAAGCGCGTGGCAGCGTTTCAGAGCAGGTGCCAATCACCTCGGTGTGCGTGGCCAGCTGGGGTGTGCTTATAGCTGCTCAGCGCTGTCACCGTGTGGGTTCCTTTCCGGCACCGCTGCGGCAAAGGCGACTGACTTGCCGGCCGGTTGACAGCGTTGCAGACCAGATGCTCGCCCTCTCCCAATCCACCAGCCAACTCGTGTCGAGCCTCTCGCGGTTCAAGCCCGGCGAAGTCGTCGTCAAGAAGCTCTGCACGTAAGCCATCCGGCCGCGTCCGCCGCCAATGTTCCGCCTGGCTTCGCCGGTGGCCGGCACGGGGAGGCAGAGGGGGCGTCGTGCAGGGTCATTGCGGGCAGGCTGCGCCCGCTACCACTGACGCCGTGGCAGACATGCACGACGCACCGCGCAGGAAGTTTCAAGTGGCGGCGCTGACATCGCAATGTACCAGCATGGTCACGTTTTTCACGGATAGGGCCGAGTACAAGTTCAAGGTGAGCTGGCGGGATGCGCATTCCCCGTCGGCCTGTGTCTGCAATGCCCTGATCCGTGATGATAGCACCGTGCAGCATGTGCCTCGCTGATGATGACCGGATGGCTGATGATGATGCCCCCTCTCCCCCACGGGGGGTCCCCTGGCGCCATGCACCATTCACCCGCCCTGCCGCCCATCACCACACCAAACAACAGCACGACAAGCTCGGGATTGTGCGGATGATAATGTACTACAAAGACACGGCGGACCTGGTCGTGGACCGCCGAAGACAGCTGCTGTCCTTCCACGTCTTCAACCCGCTCGAAAACTTTGCCGATCACTACAACCACCGGGTAGGAGTGTGCCTGAGAAGTGCATGCCGCCATCCGCCCTCTTTAGCGCTGCTCTGCTGATAACCTCCGTCCCGCCTTTCCTCGCCCCCTTGGCTCAAGCGCTGCGTTTGCACGCCCTGGGCGCGCAGGACCCCTCGCAGCGCATCGTCATACGGTTCACCACGAGGCAAGACCTGATTGACGTGGAGCTGGCGGCGATCCCCGTCATACATGCTGCCCGGCAGTGACGGCAGCGCGGCGGCCATGCGCTGCGGCCCATCGGATACCCTACTGTGAAATGAACCAATGCGGCGGCGTGCTGGAAAGCAGAGATGCGAGGATACAGCTGGATTTAGGGTTCAAAACCCTAAAACCGGCCCCACGTCAGCTTGAGGCTCTTTATATTCATTCATCTCCCTGCTTTGTCGGCAGCCGTGACTCGACGAGCCGGTAGCAGTATATGGGCGTGGTATCCGTTATATTTTCGAGCTTTGTATAGTGGCCACATCTACCGCTCCTGCAATTATTCGTCAAGCGAGCATCATGTAATCCCAGAGCCAGTACTGAGTTGGTCATCAAATCGCTTGATGACGCAGCGCCGCTATGCCCTGCCAGGCGTCCGCCAGGTGCACCGCAAACCGCTGCCGACCCCACACCATCTTGGCTCACCAGCAATCCGGGGCTGCAGTACAGAACGGTGCAGTGGGGCATGACGGCAGAAAATGCTGGCCCGAATATCCTCGTGTGAGCGAGCTGTCAGCAATCCCCCCCCCCCCCCCCCCCCTCTCTCCCCAAGCCTGGAGCTAATACTACGTACAGGGTAACTATCGCAAGTCAGTCATACTTATGGACTTCAATCGGGGGGGTGGTATTGGCCATTGTTTTAGCAAGTAACCCGGCCACTGCTAGAACACGGTCTACCGATAACAAATTAAGTGAAGTTATATCACGCACATCTATTTTTGGGTCGAGGGGGCTCAGATTGTTATTTTGCACAGTATAGGACCGATCTGACCCGGCTATGTGCGCACCGTATTTTTGCTATGTGCACATGTGCAGATAGCGCCGTATAGCCGTATAGGATGGTGTTTGGGCGGTAAAGGGAGCGAGTAGCGACCCGCTGTAGTCGGGTATGTAGTCGAATATATAGGTTTCGCGCATGGTTTTATTCTTTCTTTCGTATACGTCCAGCATTGAATAATAAACAATGTGACGTCCCGGCCTATTTCGAGTTGCTTCAAAATGTACATGTATTTTTTCAAGATAACGGGTGCTGCACGCCATTCCCGTTTTTTTAACATGAAGGGATAGGGAATTCGTACGACGGATAGGTACAGGTGCTGGTATCAATACTAGGCTCCGAGTCGTGTTATGTATAGGACGGACCGACATAACAAGTTTGGCTAGGCCATTCCGACAAAATGACCTGGTTTAGGTCACACCCCTCCTCCATTTTGAGACCCCCCCCCCCCCTCCGGATTGTTTGTAATGATTTTCTAGTACTGTATGTATTGCGGCACACTATGTAATCCATTTTGACATGTGGCATGCACTTCCAAGAACTAGCAACGCGCTGCACCCTGCCTCTCCCCCACCCCAAGCCAGTAACATGCGGAGGGGGTGGGAAACATTTGAGAGAACAAGCGTTGGGTAGTGCCCCGGCGACCCAGCAGAGGGCACCTGGCGGTGCTGCGGGCTTGGTGCGGCTATAGTGCTGGTTGTGGATACTAACTGTTGAGAGTCCTCCCGGCAACGCATGCGCGGTCGTGCGGTGCGCTGCGGTGGCGGTTCCATAATTCCATGTCATCAATTCTTGATTTCGCAGCAAATTCAGCGTGCAACACGCATCGCCACTTGCTGCCGCCGAGCTGATGCCCCGCCAGCACATGCACATGCCGACAGCGTACCCATTGGGTGATGTCCCGGCGACGCAGCGGCCGTGCGGTGCTCTGCGGCGACGGTTTCAGCACTGGTTTCGGAGCATTGTTTTGGAGCCGCGCTGTTCCCGGCGAGCATTCCGTGTCTGGGGGCCCTAGCTTCCGCCGCAAATTGTTTGCGTATATGTGCTGATATGTAGTCATATAATATCCATAGACTAGCGATCCCCAGCGTGAGAACAGATTCTGCGTACTTTTGGGTTGGTGGTATGCATGCACTGCCATATTGTGCGGTAAACAATGCGATGTACGCTACGGAGCGGCAGCAAATATATACTCGGATAGCAATCGCGACGTTTCGACCTGCAAATCGTAATATGTGCTGGCTATATATAGTCCACTATGCCACCATGATTTGAGCTGTAATAGCCACCATATTGGGCAGGCAGCATCCGGGCGTTGCGGCGACGGTTTTAGCACTGGTTTCGGAGCATGATGTGGATCCGCATTGTTCCCGGTGAGCATTCGGTGTGTGCGTGGGGGGGGGGGGGGGGGGGGGGGGGGCTGGCTTCCCCCCCCCCAAACTGTTTGTATGTGATGATATGTAGTCATATATACATAGTCTAGCGATCCTCAGCGCGATAACATACTCTGCGTACTTTTGGGTTGGTGGTATGCATGCACTGCCATATTGTGCCATATTGTGCGGTAAACAATGCGATGTACGCTACGGAGCGGCAGCAAATATATACTCGGATAGAGCAATCGACGCGACGTTTCGACCTGCAAATCGTACCATGTGCTGGCTATATATAGTCCACTATACCACCATGATTTGAGCTGGAATAGCTACCATATTGGGCAGGCAGCATCCGGGCGTTGCGGCGACGGTTTCAGCACTGGTTTCGGAGCATTATGTGGAGCCGCGTTGTTCCCGGCGAGCATTCCTTGTGTGGGGGCCCTAGGTTCGGGGTAGCTGCGACTGATTGCAGCCTTAAAAAGTTGCATGCAGTCGTAAGTTGTTCTCCACCCATTCTTGGCTCTTGAGGAGCTGGTTGTAGGTGTCGCCAAGGACTTTATCGTTCCACCTAACGGAAACGCGGAGCTTGTGCATAGGAACCGGTCGTGACGACGACACCATGGTGGTGCGCAGGCGCTAGTAGTATGTGAGAGTTGGCGGCATGCATAGGTTGCTGGCGGGCGTTGGAAGTGTGATGAGGAGCGGTCGTCAGTCGGTAGGAGGCAGTTGGAAGATAGCTAGGTTTGCATGCGGGCGAGCACGGTGGCAACAGCGGCGGCGGCGCTGGATAAGGACAAACGGGAGTGGCACAAGGGGCGCTAGAAGGCTATATAGTGCTTAAATACAGCCCCCCTTACAACCCCCCCCCCCCTCCGTTTCCACGGATAATACTGACTTAAACCAGGCCATTTTGATAGGATAGCATCTACATGGATTGCCTTACATGGATAGCATCTAGAGAACGCACGGAAAGTACTGAGGAAGAAGAAAGCATGTATTTAAGCAGAATATAGAAGCGGACCGACATCGTAAGAGTACATGTAACGGATAAATTATTACTCGTATAGTATACTCGTATATGCCATATAAACGGACTATTGACATCGTACGAGCACGGGTAAAACTACGAAAACATACTTTGCTTTTTGATAACAAAATTGATGGAAATCAGGAGAAGTGTTTGGACGCATGCAGGCATGCAGACAGGCACCCCCACTTTCGATTTCGTCCATCCGTCGCTACAATACTATACTTATTGACTACGGAATTCCAAGCGGGCCGACCCAGTGAGTGCATTTCAGGTTAATTGGTCGCAGGCTCCGTTATTGTTTTAAACTTGTTTATGGGGTTTCCTCCTTTCCCTAACCTATTTTCTGGCTACCGTGCTGCTAAGTGGTACGGGTTACTAGGCACTTGTCGTTGCGCCCTTTTTGGGTGCAGTACGAGTAGACATAAAAGCAACCATAACAGCTTAGCATGCCATCTCCCGGTTGCGTTGCGTTCCACGCAACGATCAACCGTCTCGCAACATGTTGCGAGCAAGATCACCACAGGTTGTTCAAAACCACACCCGGCTCACCACCCGTGTGTGGAATTCTCGTTCGTACGTCCGTGCGTCATCATGCCTGATGGAGAAGAACCCGTCGTTGAGCCGACGCTCGACTCGCTACAAGCAGACATGAAGGCTTGGTCTACATTGCTGCGCGAGCTTGCAACAACGTTAGCTCAATTGACGGCTCGTGACCGTGTTGTTGATGGAGACGGAGTACATGGCTCTGGTTTCGGGCAGCGCGTCGCGGGACAGCCGACAGGCAGCGGGAGAGACGCAGCGCGCCCCGACTTGCTAGAGCTAGCCCATAGCGGCCGTGTCGGAGCAGAATCCGTGAGTGGCGAGGACGACTACCTCGCGGTGCTAGAGCTACTACAACAAGTAGAGTCTATTTACGAGGCCGTTCGACCGGTCAGCAAAGTGTCTTGGCTTTTTCCCCTGAGTACTGACGTGACGAACGAGTACCTCAAGCAAGATGACCGGCGCCTGCCGGCCCGGGAGGAGTATCTATGGATGCCGAGTTTCGGAGCCAAGGCACATGGCCGCTCTCATGTTCGTAGCTCTCGACGAGCTGCTACCTTACGTCCCTACTACTGCTAATCAAGACTTCACCTCCTACCTTGCGCGCGCTAGGAATCACGCCGAGGCCATCGACGAGGCGTTTCGCTTTCGTCTAGCCTTCCCGCGGAAGCTTAACGAGGTCAAGTGTGTGCACGGTGACCAAGGTGTTATGCGAGCCCTGCGTTTTCAGCTTGCCACCAAATATCTAGGCTCTGCGACTTTCGGGGACCTGATGAAGGACTACGAGCGCCGCGCATTCGAGGCAGGGGTTGACAGCAGCGCAAAAGCTACCGCTACTGCTCGGGTGGCGGCGGCGACCGCATGACGGGGTCGTGGACGTGGGTGTGGGGGCGGTCGCGGCCGTGGTGGCGAAGGTGAGCACGAGTGACGGTAATGATGTGGGGCGCCTTTCGTCGGAGCTGCTAGCGCATTGCGAGGCCACTTTTTGGTGACCGCCGCACGGCGAACCCTAGCAGCTCAACGGCGGGATGAGCGCCATGTGTCCGCCGGACCGGACTTCCCTACCTTACAAACTTCATTAAAACCTTGCTCGGCGCGGCGCTTCTTACACCTATAGCCGAGCGCGGCTCAACAATCCGCTTCCCGTACCATCTCATCGATGCGTCCGTTTGTTGTTACACTGCGTGTTACAATTGGTTCGCAACGAGCAAGCTTCGTTACGTGCGTGATAGCAGGCGCTACGAGCGCGACGGGCGCGCGAGGGGCCCTCCTGAACCGTGCCCCGCAAACTCGTAGTAATGCCGTTGCAAACCCGTTCTGCAATTACCGTCTGACCGCCGGCAACCTAACCGCCGCGGCAGAATATTTTGCTCAAATAAACCGGCCCCATGTGACTCCGTCGGCCAAGCGCCATACTTACGTAACTGACGAGCCCGAAGCCGTCACCCCTTGGGCTGCTTCATTCCGCTCTCGTTTACATGAGGCGCTCGCCTCAGACGAGCTGGGACAGCGGGCCCTCTACCTACTCTCCAGCTCCCTCAACGCTCAGACGCTCAGAGCTACGCCGGCAAACTGTCTCAATTCGCGGAGTTCTGCCACGACTCCAAGAACATCAGTGAGCCCGTTGGAGGCGACCACTACTACTGTCGTCCGGTACGTCGCTTGGATTGGTGAGCTGGGTCACATTGATGGGCTAAGTCGTTAAAACCCTACATGTCTCAGTAATCAACACGTTCTTTGAGCTACACAACCTCGACCCGATCGCCAAGGATAGTATGCACCTTACCGCCGCTCGTCGTGGCCTGATGCTAAGGCAACTCCGCCTGGAGGTTGCCCCTTTGCGAGTTCCCCTGCCTTCTAATATCGCTTACAACTTCGTCGAGCGCGCAGAGTTGATTGTGTTTGCTTCCCTCCCCGAGTACCAGTACGACCTCCGAGCCCTCATGGCCTCGGTTGTCACCTTCATGTTCTTTGCCAAGGAACTTACTAGCGTGTCCTGCCGAGTGCGGGACGTGCATATCGGCGACCTCAACATTATCCTACATTTGTACCGCGAGAATAAAGGACGCGCCGGTCGACGCGGCCTTGGCGACCACCTGCGCGTACTGCTTTAATTGTCGGAGCACCCCCGCATTGCGCGTCTCCTGCACCCCTTCATCGACCATGTACAATATGCCCCCGTGGCCCTTGTTGCCTTGGCCGAAACAATCTTCTGGGCGGTCACCCCGAGCGAGCATTCCAAGTCTTGGATTGCCGCTACAATGCCGGATTGGCTCTCTCTCTACGGCCGTTCGTCTTGTCGGTGTTGCCCCCCCCCCCCCCCCCCCCCCCTGCACTTCCTGGAGCTCACATGACCCTCGCAAGGGAGCAACATCTGCCGCTAACGCCATCGGAGCTCCACTGTCCCACATCAGCTACCACGGCGGCTGGGCAACCAACTCCGACGTCGTTCTGGACTACATCGACCCCAACGTCCTTCCTTCGCCTGGCGCGTGGTTCTTTTTCGGTCATATTGCGCCCCTCCGCCACTTCCAAGTCCAACAAGACTCCACATCGGTGGCCTTCCCAGTTCCCCCTTCATGACATGGCGCTATCCCTTCTCCGTCAATCTACCGCTCTCTCCGTTCGCTCATCACTGGCAAAACCAGACTCAATTTTGAAATGTTCTAAACTTATTTATGGGGTTTCCTCCTTTCCCTAGTCGCTTTTCCGGCTACCGTGCTGCTAAGTGATACGGGTTACTAGGCGCCTGTCGTTGCGCCCTTTTTGGGTGCAGCACGAGTAGATATAAAAGCAGCCATAACAGCTTAATTAGCCTGCCATCTTCCAATAATTTCGCTGCGTTACACGCAGCGCCCCCCTGAATCCGTTTTCCCTCCGCGCTTTCACTTAACCTTCCTGCCAATTTTGGCTCTTGTTTGTGTAAAACAGACTGCGCGACTTTTTTGGCAAAACCAGACTCAACTTTGAAATCCAGATTCCAGGATAGAACAGCACATGTCCCACTGGTGTCGAATTTCGGGCGCTCAATATAAAGATAAGGGAATTTAAAATATATCCCGTCCCGCGGGCGGAGAAAAAAGAATATAATTAATTCTACCGCGGAATGACAATCGTCATCTGCATAGTCAGGTAGCGACTACATGTAGTCGTAAGGATTGTCTCTGGATAATAATTACATGAGCTAGCAGCAGAAGGCGATATCGGAAATCACCAAAATAAAAGGCAATCAGAAAGGTCCTCTACAGCGACTGCGGGGTTGTCTATAGATACATCCGTGTGGCGATCGTCGTCTCCGCGCCAGCAGATTTTCCCGCCAGCGGCGGACTAGTCGCTACCGTACTTCCCTGCACTCGCGCCCCTTGCTTTGCGGCGGGCGCGGCGGTGAGGCAGTCCAGCACAGAATTGCGGCGAGCAGGTTGCCCGCGGAGGCAGTAACGCGATGCGTCCGCCTGCGCCGCACACAGAAACCCGTCTTCTCCCTATGCATCCCTTCTTCTCCTACCTTTCCAAACCGACAAACACAACGGAGCAGACTTCCGTAGTAGGAAGATAAGCACCACTCGTCATAAGAAATGGCAGTCAGCATGAATGTGTCAACCCGCGCAGCGGCAGCTCGCCTGGCGCCCGTGCGTGGTGCTTTGCGTCGGATGGGTGGCAGGGTAAGAGCGCCGCTAAAACACCGGCGCAGCTGACGGGCAGCTCGACGGGCATGGCGGCCGGCAGGTGCCAAGCGCGCTGACGCTGTGGTGTGGACGCTGCAGGGAGCCGGTGCCGCCCCCGCCCCCGGGCGCAGCCAGGCTCTGCGCACGCAGCGGCCGCGCCTGCCGGTGTGTACATCCTCCGAGGCCTCCACTGAGGCGTCCACTGCAAGCAACGAGGTCGCTGCCCACATCGCATGTCACGCCAACCGCCTTGCAGACATCGCATCGTGGTGTGGGCTGCGTGAGGGAGCGAGCTCTGCTTTACCCCGTGTGTGCGCGTCTCCCTGCAGGTCCGCCCGATGCCGTCGCGCTACTCGGTGACTCTGTCCAAACCGCTTGGTGAGCACCAACCGGTGTTGATCACGTACTGGAGGCGACACAGATGCATGCTTGCCTATTTCCTGCAGGGCTCTCTTGGCAGGGAGATCGATGCTACTCATGGCAAGCGACAGTGGTTGCTACAGGAGGGGAGGGGGCACTGTTGACAATGTAACGTGTGTGCGGGTGTGCTTGCACAGGCATGGTTTTGGAGGAAAAGAATCAGTCCATCTACGTGGTGCGGCCATCGTGGTAGCTGCATGCCATGCGATCTACGACTAGTCTGCCCAGGGCTGGTTTCTCACTGCCACTATCTACACCTTGGCTGTGCCCTACTCAACACAGGGCGAGGTCGTGCAGGGCGGCAACGCGGAGCGCTCCGGCCTAATCAGCGCGGGTGATGTGCTCATCTCCACCTCCGGGTATGTCTACACAAAGGAGAATGAGTACCAAGGGAACATGGTGAGGAGCGGCGAGACTCTGGTGACGATGAACGTGAAGGGGGAGGTGAGAGCGCGCCTGGCTGCCTGATGAGATAACATGCGAATGCCCCCATTTGCTGACATCTGGCGGATGCTGTATGAGGTGGCACCCTCACGCTGCTGCGGCACCCTCCTGCACTGTTCTCGCAGTCATTCGACACTGTCATGGCGGCCATTGGCTCGCATCCCGGGCACGTCCAGGTGCAGCTCGAGTTCGAGAGGCCGTGATATGCTTCGGCCCATCAGTGGCGGATTGTTTCGTGCAGAAAACGTTGACATTGCGGTCTGCTCCGGGTGCCGTGACACCATTCGCAGCTCTTGGTAGAAAGGAGATCTATATCGAATACACTTTACAACAATGAGATGGCATATGCTCCCGACCATGGGTATGGGTGTACTCTGTGGGTACTAACTGTAATCTGTGGGTGCGGAGCAATTTGGCATGCCCTCACTACCCTGCCCTGGACCACATCTATGCGACGTGCTGATGGGCGACTGACAAATCCGGTCCCCCAAGGCGCATCTGGGGTGACACACTTGAGCGCTGATTTGCCGTACTGGTAGAATGGGAGTGTTCCCGGCAGCTGTGATGCGCAGGGTTAGTTCTTTGGCTTGGTGAGGCCGTTGTCATCGACCATGTTCCTGCAGAGTCGGATGTTGGGGTAGCTCTCCTGGATGAGCTTCCCAGTCTCTCCATTGCAGCAGCCCTCCAGCTGCACCGGCACAAGGCAGCACATTCGTCATTCAACACCAAATACATTACATATGGTATAAAACTGATGCTTCTGCTGATGGGCAGCATACCGCGGTTGTGATGGAGGGCATGCCGGAGTTGGCGTTGAACTGGACCCTGCAGCCGCTGCCCGGAATATCGCTGCCCTCGATGCGCTCGCACACGTGCTCCATCTCGCTTTGAAGAGCGGCCACGTCGGAAGGCACGCGCGAAACTCTGTCCCAAATAAACATGACCCTGCGAGGAACGAGAACGTCGGAATATGAGCATCGGACACCAGTAGCGTACGTCTGATACGCACGAGACGCGAGGGTACAGGGGGGGGTGACCCGGGTGGTTGGGGGGGGGGGGGGGGGGGGGATGAAGTCGAAACGTTTCGTCACCGCACCTTTCGCAACGGCGACTCAAGTCTCGATTGTGGAAATTCACGGAGACGTCGTCAGCCCTCGCCACGTTTGAGAATACCGTCACAACGGCAACTGCCAAAAGGAGTGCGAAAGCTGGCCGGCGTTCCATCGTGCCTGCGCTGAAATGATACCGAGCCTGCGGTTCTCGTCCTCAACCAGCGGCAGCGACTTCAAGTACAGCAAAGCACTGTCAATGTTGCTGTTAAAAAAAGCTGAGAAGCCGCTGCAGCCAGGCCGGGATGTCTGTGCGTTGGTCGGCAGATAAAGGTTACTGCCTGCAGAGTCTTGGAATATGGCGAGCGCGGGGGGGGGGGGGGGGGGGGGGGCGCAAGGCGTTATTATTGGTGGAGGGGGCTATGCGCCGGGGGAGCGAAACCGTTGATTGTATGTACGGGATAGTAAGGGATTGCCATATATATGCTGATAAACAGTTACTGTACCGGTACAGGGCGATACGCGCGATATAATTACATGAGCTAGCAGCAGAAGGCGATATCGGAAATCACCAAAATAAAATCACAAAATACGCGCGATATGATGCGGGAAAGTAGTACAGGTACAAGTATATGCGGGCCGCTTTTAGGCGGCTTGCTGTGTTGATTTTCTAATTCTGGGGAACTGCCCTTTTTGTAATTCACACAAGTATTTGTAGTCGTAAGGATTGGATCTCTTTGTATAGTCGTACCGTACACGTCGCCGGGACATGATGCTGTATTCAACATGTAAAATTGCATATCCGCTCGCGAAAATATACCGTTTACAGTGACCACAAAGGATCTACCCCGGAATGCATTTAAAGGGATTAATCCGATAACTGCTGCCATCACGAGTGATACGTTCCGGGGACGAAAAAAAATAGCCGTTACCAGTACCTATCGTAATATGTGCCGGTAGTTTACCTGGTGTGGGTCGCTGTGGGGTGCCAAATATGTGCATCTTTACATTTCTGGTTGTAAGCCCGCGGGGCGTACCGTCGGCAATGCAAAAAAAAATTATAGCATAGCGGGGCGTGGGCGGGTTGCGCTACCTGGTCAGCTAGCGCAAAGGCAGAAGGTGGAATCCCCTTCACGTGGGGCGGATGCGTTATACAGCAAGGGAGTCGCTAGCAAGCAAACACGCGCGCAGTAAATAAATCACATGCACCTTATGGAGCCATATATGCATCAGTCTGGTTGCTGCTGCTGCGACACATATAGAATCAGCAGTAGCAGACATAGTGATGTACTGCCGCCTGCTGCTGTCAATGGCGCTATAGGTTGCCGCGTGACGCACTGCATATGTAGTGCCGCAACAGTCAGCTGCTCGGGTGACAGTCATGCCATACGCAGTAGCTTGTACCACGCTGATGGCATAGCAGGATATCATAAACATGCTCCTGCTGGAAGAGAGTTGCTACTGCAGTAAATCGCTTGATGTTTGTTTCTCTGTTCATTATTCCTGGGCCGCACTACCCCCCAGCCTTTCTTCACGCCTCGGGCTTTCCAGCGCCACTGGTGGGGAAAATGGACACGCGTGTTTGCCGGTGGAACCTTCATGAAAAGTGCAACGGCGACTTCACGTCCCGCTGATTGTTGGAAACACTCTGTGGAACAGGCACTGCGACCCGTTTGCTTCACGTGCGGGCGCAGCATGGGGTGTTATATTATGAGCAGCGGGCAGGCAGGCGACTACGGGTGTTCCCACCCCGGGCACGGCGCGCCACGGCGGGGCGCTGCCCTGCGGCTAGTTACCGGCGCCTACTGGGTGTCTAGTCATGCGGTTGGGCGGTCCCAGGTGGTTTCCTGCGGGGGAACCACGGTGAGGGGCGCAGCGGCCTCAGTGCGCGCGCCGGCGACCACGCACAGCCTCGCAGGGCACACGGCAGGGTGCGGGTGAAGGGCGGGGGGCACTACGCGGGCCAGGGCACAGGCATCGGCCTGCTCGGCGCTGTCATGCGGCGTAATGGCGCCCTGGCAGGCTCGGCGCCATCCACATCTGCGTCGTTCTGCTCAGAGCTCACCGGGTAAAGCGGCACAGAGTCCAACCAGGCAGACATGCGCACATTAGGGGGGGGGGGGTCCGGCGTCTCACCCCAGTGGCGACCTTGCCGTAGTACACCTCCCGCGAGGCGGCGTCCCACATGGGCTGCCATCCCGCCGGGAGGCCCGCCGCCAGCGCCGCGAGGTCGGGCTTCCCCGCCGCGGCCGATGCTCCCGCCTCTGCCGCGCCAGAGGCCGGCGTAGACTCGGCGCGCTGCTTGGCCGCCTTCACCTTCTCGCGCCAGTCGCCGGCCACCGGCTGAGAGCAGCAACACGGCCGCTCATGAGCCCGCTCCCTGCATTGCTAAGCGTGCCTCACCGTGTCTTCTGTTTCAAGTGGTTTTATTTCATGCGCACATCCTTGATGGTTCTCTTGATTTTACTCATTTGCGCATCATTTTGGGGATCTGTGTTGCATTTTGGGTTGTTCTATTGGCGTCGGCGCGAGGGGGGGGGGGGGGGGGGGGGGGGTCAGCACCTGGAAGTTTGCGTTCCCATCCGCCTCCCCGCTCGCCAGCTGCACGACCGCAACAGCGCTCAGTCTGACCCGCTCGATTGTTTTCAACAAGAGGAGTCGCCGCTCCGCAGGGGGGAGAGGAGGCGCAGCGCCCGCGTACCTGCTGGAAGCGCCACTGCTCGATCTCGCGCTCCCGCTTGCGCTTCTGCGCGTGTACGTCGAACTTCTCCGCCTCCGCCCGCGCCGCCGCCTCCTCCGCCTCGCGCTCCGCGCTCCTGACGGCCTCCCACCTGCCGCCCCGCCGCCGCAAACACGAGGGCGTCAGCGCGCCGACACCCAAAGGCCACCATCTGCAGGACCGCCGGGTGCGCACGGGAGTACAACTATGGGGCGAGTAGCAGCGCTCACTTGTTCAGGAGGGAGCTGGCGCCTTTGGGAAGCTTGCGCGCCGCCTTCTTCTTGGCGTCCTTCATCGCGCTGTCCTTTTTGCCCTTGTTGGTGGGCAGTGCGCCGGCGGCGGCCTCTGAGCCGACGGCGTCCGGCAGCGGCGTGCATTCCGGCGGCGTGGCGGCGGGCGGCTCGGGTGCGCTGCCGGGCGCGGCGGCCGGGGGCTCGGCCGGGGCGCCGCTGGCCTCGTCCTCGCCCGGGGGCAGCGGCGGCGCCTCCTCTCCGGGCGGCAGAGGGGGCGCCTCCTCTCCAGGCGGCAGAGGGGGCGGCTCCTCCGGCAGCGGCGGCGGCGCCTGCGGCTCCTCCGGCAGTGGCGCTGCCGCGTAGGTCGCGGGGTAGGCGGCCGCGTAGGCATAAGGGTACGCGTAGCCGTAGGCGGCGGCGGCGGCGGCAGCTGCAGCCGCGTCCGGGACGGCTGCTGCAGCGGCGTACTGGTATGGGCCAGCATAGCTGTACGCGGCCGGCGTGGCCAACGCCGCCGGATCCACGGGAGCCGCAGCCGCTGCCACTGCCGCTGTAGGTGCCGGTGCAGCGGTAGTGGCGGCAGGAGTGCCATCATCGGCATCATCATCATCATCAGCAGCAGCAGCAGCAGAAGCAGCAGCGGCGGCGGGGGCATCGGCAGCGGTGACGACGTGAGCGGCGGCGTCCGAGGACACCGGCGTAGCGCCGCAGTCCATGTCGACGGTCTCCATGTCCTCGACGCTGGCTGCTGTGTCCGGCTCGCCCGCTCCGCCATCCGCTTCCCCCTCCCGGTCCGCTGCGGCGAGCGACCCCCCCGCGGACGCAGGTGGCCCCAGCTGCCGGGCCTCCTCAAGCAGGCCGGCCAGCACCTCAGGGTCCAGCCGCCCCAGGAGCCGCTCCGCCGCCGCGGCGTCCGCGGCCGCCATGTCCACCGCGTCCGCCAGGCGCGCCGCCGCAGCGATGGCCGACTTCACTACCGGCGGAACCGCCGCCAGCCACGCCGCAGCGGCGCTCTCCAGCGCGGCCACGCCGGCCTGCGCGGCGCCCAGCCTCGCCGCCAGGTCGCCCGCCCCCTCACCCGCCCCCTCGCCAGCCTCGACCACCTCCGCGGCCTCACCGCCATCCTCCATGGCCTCAGTCCCAGGGGAGGCAGCGGCTTCATCATCGCCGTCTTCCCCCGCCGGCAGCTCGCCCGCCTGCTCGTCAGCCCCGGGCACCGCACCCGCGTCGGCACCGTCTTGCCGCTGCCCCTCGCCGCCGCCACCTGCCGCATCCTCCTCCTCGCGCAGCGGGTGGCTCCACACCACCTCGTTGCTCTCCGCGTTCCAGTAGTACACCTTCCCGCTGCCGGTGTCCAGGACCTTGTGCCAAGCCGGCGCCGCCGCCAGCGTCTCCAGCACCTTCTGCTCCGCTGCGTCTGCGCCGGCAGCGCCGGGCGCCTCGTCCGCTGGGGCGGCACCATCCCCACCACCGCCCTCACCCTCGCCGTGTCCCTCCGCCTCGCCGCTGTGCTCCGCCTCGCCCGGCCCGTCGGGTGTCTCTGCCGCCGCCGCCTCCTCCCCTGCTGCGCAGCATCAGCGCCTCAGTGAGCCCCAGCCCAGCGCTGCAGGGCCCGCCCAGGCCCCAGGCAGGCTTGCCCACGCACCTTCATCCTTCAGCAGCCCATCCGACTCCAGCTCCTCCAGGAAGCTGGCCACCTGGGCGAGAGCGGCGCGGAGGCGCATACCAGGGTCAACATGGGGTGGGAGGGCGCGGCCTGGGGATGGCGGGGCGGGGCAAGCGGCGAGCGGCGGGGCGCTGGAGGGCGCAAACTACTGGGAGGGTGCCGTGCCTTGTCATCTGCTGCGTTGCCACCGCCGTTGTCCCCGTCACCGCTGGGCAGCTTGGCCCGCGGGGAGCTGCTCGGGCTCGGCGACTCCTCGTCGCTGTCATGACCGCTGCATGCAGACCGCCGGGCACGGATCAGGGCAGGAGAACAGCGTGGGGGGTCTGGAAGGTGATGGTGATGGTGGTGGGGAAGGGGGGGGATACCTGTATCCAATCAGCGAGGCCAGCGGGTTGGGCGGCGTCCCCGGCGACTGGTTCCCCTCCTGCCCCGCCGGCTGCGCCGCCCCGCCCGCCAGCGCGCCCTCGGGCTTCATGTCATCAAACCAGGTGCTGATGCCCGCCGCAGCGGCGCTGGCGGCGGCCTTGGCTGCCGCCCTCAGCTCCGCCTCTGCGGGGATCGCCGCCCGTCCGGCACCTCAGCAGCAGAGGAGCGAAAGAAAGCGGGCCGCCGGCTGACGAGAGCCTTTTTGGGCATTCACCGGGGGAGGGGAGGGGCTCAGGGGTTTTTTTTTGGAGGGGGGGGGGGGGGGGATGGAGCACCTCGCCGCTCCTGCTTCGCCTTTGTGGCCTCGGCGATGGGGTCCACCTCAGCCGCCTCCTCCGCATGCGCATCTAGCTGCAGCCGGCACCGGCGGCTGCTCCCCTGAAGCTGCTTCTTCCTCGCCATTCCAGGTCGGCCCTGCACGGTTCGCCCTCTACTATTGTCCCACCCCCTTCGCAGCCGCACGCCCCACCAAAGGACCAGAACCTGCGCGGGACGCTAGGGCGGGGAGAGAGTGTTATCACCGAGGCGGACCGGAGCACAACCCGCCGCACGGAGCCCGTGCTCGCCGTTGGGTAGTGGAAGAAAAACGGGCCAGGCGCCGCCACACTAGTGTCAGCCAGATCGGCGCTATTTTCTTATTATTTTCCTTTTATTATATGAGATGATGATAAATAAAACATAATTAGCGACTATATAACACACATAATCCTTACATACAATCGTCGTCCTTGTTAAGAATTACACGACGTACGGTTCCCGGCGAGAATTATGCGATATCTAACGTATGTATTGCCGCCCGCGGAGCAGCCCGCTCGCTCGCTGGACGGCGGGCGGTCGCTTGCAGCGCCCCCCCCCCCCCCCCCCCCCCCCCACCCCCCCCCCCCGCCAGTGGGTTCCCGCACCGTCAGAAGCAGCGAATAGGGATCCTGGTAGCGTCACGGGGCTGCATTTGGCTGAGGTCGGGCTGGGAGGGACGGGACCCCTGCTAAAGCGTATGGTGTGAGGCAGCGCCCAGGTAGTCATTCTCAGCCACAGCTAGAATCCTTACCAGCAACAGCACTGGTACCACGTAGCGACTTCAGGTAATCCTTAGTCGCTACGCCGTATTCTTTTTTGGTACACCACATTCTTTTTGGTTACAGGGAGAACGTCAAGATAATGCACGGAAAGTACTGGGGAAGGAAAAAGCCCACATTTAAGCAGAACTCACTTAGCAGAACTACACCATATATGACTTTCGGTTTATACAGGGAGAGCGTCAAGAGAAAGCACGGAAAGTACTGGGGAAGGAAACTACACCATATCGCTCGCCCGATATAACGCCTGCAATAATCCTTACCCTACCGTACCAATATAAACGACTACAATCGTACCCTAATCCACCCTACGGTACTGGCGCGCCACTAAAGTGGCTATACATAAACGTTCTGTACACAACACGGAATTTATTTACATGACCTAGCAGCAGAAGGCGATATCGGAAATCATATGTGTATTTTGTATTTATAAAGAAAACCAACTGGTCCCAGCACCACCTGGGTACTCTCCAATAATTGCTACGAGTCCGGACGCAGGCACCCCCACTACTTCATTCGATTTCGTACGTGAATTGTTATTCGTGATTCGTAATCATTATTCAATTTCGTCGTACTTACGGGTACCGGTACGGGGACGAACCAAAACGCGATATCAGTAAGGATTAAACGACGGCGACGCGTTGATGTAGCACGGGCAGTCCCCTCGCGTCACGGAACGACGACCGGTCGCCGACGACCCGTCGCTGTGCGGCATCAACTCTTTCCCTCACCTGTAGGCACTAACAGTAGCGACAATTTAAAATAAGTACCAAACCCATGACGCGACGACTCGCCCCGTGTAAGCAAACCCATCATCACTCGCCCAGCTGCGGCGCGGAGAACCAGCCCCCCCCCACCCCCCCCCCCCCCCCCTTTTCTCGCGGTGCGCTTCGCCCCTTGCGCTCAGTGCCCGCCTTCGGATACGCTAGCCCGAACACACCATCCAGGTCTGAAGGGCGCACGGTGCGGGTACTGCGTCTACCGGCGGGCGAACGGGAAAACCACCAGACTCCAGCGGACGGCTCGCCGACGTCGCGGTGGAGCTAGCCGGAATGGCCAGCCGCGGCCGAAGCGGTAGCCTCACCGACCTGGCGGCGGCCCCGGACGACCTGACGCTGGCGCGGCGAGGCAGCGGCGACCACACCCCGCCCGCGCCCGTCACCAAACAGCAGCTGCGTCTCCGCGCGGTCGTCGGGATGCTGGGCAATATCCTGGAGTGAGACCCCCCCCCCCCCCCCCCCCCCCCAAAAAAAAAAAAAAACCCCTCCCGTCCTGTAACCCTCCGCCCGTGGCTCATAGAACCGCCACGCGCGACAAATCGGCAGGTGGGGGGGGGGGATGGGGTCAGCAGCACCTAACACACGCCCCTCCGCATCGGGCCACAGGTGGGCAGACTTCGCGGTTTTCGGCTTTTTCTCCGCTGAGATCGGCGCCGCGTTTTTCCCCTCCAACGACCCCACGTCGGAGGTGCGCCCCCGTGGGGAGAGCCCTCCCCCCCCCCCCCCCCCCCCCCCCCACCCCCCCTTCCACTTTCTTTCCCTGCAAATCCCCTTTTCCCTGCCCAACCCGTCACGTACGGCATCAAGGCTCAGGTGCGGCAAACTGCCTCAACTGCAAACACACGGGCCAGTGGGTGCAGTATTAGTACAATAGAAAGATATTACTGTAGTTAACCCCCCTCTCCCCCCGACCCCTTTATTTAAAATGTGATGCAGCTCTTGAAGACCTTCTCTGTGTTTGCCGCGGCGTTCTTCATGCGTCCTGTGGGTGAGTCCCGCGTACCCCGAAGGGGCAGTCCAAGTGGCGAGTGAAAGGGGGAAGGGGGATTCGCCGCGGGATGATGCGCACAGACGGAGGCTGGGTGCTCGGCCACACTTCAGACATAATCGGCACTCCGTTCCGCTCCGGGACAGGTGGCATCATCTTCGGGCACATGGGCGACAAGGTGGGACGCAAGCCCGCGCTGCTGGTCAGCATCGGGCTGATGGCGTTTGCCACGTTTGGCGTCGGCTGCCTGCCGACCTACAACCAAGTAGGCATCGCGGCGCCTGCGCTCCTGCTGCTGCTGCGCATGATCCAGGTACCCCCCCCCCCCCCCCCCCCCTCCCCATTCGGGGACGCGGCTGCTGCCCCCAAGCCTCCACTCCGCTGTGCCATGGCGAGCTGAGGGTGTTCTGGTGCCGGCACAGGGGGTCAGCGTGGGCGGGCAGCTGGTGGGCTCCTTTCTCTTCACCGTGGAGGCAGCGCCGGAGGATGTAAGCGCCCCTCTCCTAATCCCTCTGCATGCGTCGTTACACCGTGCGGGGTTAGCCGCCTGCCTACCTACCTGCCTTTTGGAGAGGGGGGGGGGGGGGGGGGGGGATTGACCCTGCCGTGCCCTGCACTGACCCCAGGAGAAGGGCTTCTACGGCAGCCTCACGCTGGGCTCCGCCAACGGCGGCACCCTGCTCGGTTCCGCGGTGGCCGGGCTGCTGCACGCGGTGATGGACCCTGCGGACCTGGCGGCGTGGGGCTGGCGCATCCCCTTCTGGCTGGGCATGCTGTGAGCCCCCCCCCCCCCCCCCCCCCCCCCCCCCCCCGCAACCCTGGGCACGTGCCCACCGCAGCCCCTTTGGCACCATCCTCTGTTTATTAGCCCCCCCCCCCCCCTCCCCCTCCCCCTCCTATGCCATGCTTGCTGCGTCACAAGGAGGGCGCTGTGTGGCTCATTGGCTGGTGTAATGTGTGCGCAGTGGGATGGGAGGTGGTGGGCGGGGATGGTGGGGCAGCGGTGGGGCTGCTGAGGTGGCGGGGGGGCCATCCCGTGCATCGACTAGATCACGGCGGCTGGTGCATTCACGAGAACACCGTTAAAACTCCATTGCCACAGACGAAATATATGTACCCTCAAGGTAGCACGTGTCGAAGCGCGGCGAGTAGGGGCGGTGGAAAGTGTCGCTTGCGGTGCCACGTAATCAGTGTTACAGAGGACTGCATTGTACTGCTGCCCCCAATAGCAGCAGATGCTTGGCGAGTGCATACGTCCAGTAGGGAGCCCAGGAGTCGGACGAGCGGCCCTCCTCGCTGCCCTTCAGACCACACAGCCACGTCCTCTGGCGTAGCTGTACCCCCAGGCCCGAGCTCTTGGGCCTTGCAGCCTACTACTACGCCACGCAGAGGCTGGCGAATTCCCCCCCCCCCCCCCCCCCACCCCCATTGTTATAGTCGTTAAGGTGGGTGCAGCTGGGCAGGGGCAGGGCGGGGTGGGGCGCGCAGATGTTGCTGTAGCCATCCAACCATTGGGGCTGAGTGCGGACGCCGCTTGTGGGCGGCCTGCGCAGCATCGGGCCCGCCAGCTTTTGCGTGAAGAACCACATCGATGATGAGGAGCCCCCCGGCCTGCCTGGCCCCGGGCCCGGGTCGCCCAGCCGGCGCGCGCACTGCTGCAGCGCCTCGCGCAACCCCGCGGTGCACGCGGTGGTGCGCTACCCGCGCGCGCTGCTCGCCACCGTCGCCGGCACCGCGCTGTGGACCTCCAACAACTACATCTGCCTGGTGGGGCCGCCCGCGCTCGCGCCCGCACTGCCTGACGCTGCCTTGATGTGCCACTGAAGCAGCGTCGACCCTCGAGGCTTTCAAGACCCCCCCCCCCCCCCCCCCCTCTCTCTCTTGTTCCCCCCCCCCCCCCCCCCCCACCCCCTGGGTCTCTCTTTCTCCCTCTCTCCCTCTCTCTCTCTCTCTCTCTCTCTCTATAAATATATATATTATATATATATATATACACATATATATATACACATATATGTATATATGATTTGTTGTAAAGAAACAATATATTGATTCATGTATTTAACAGAACACCCCACTCCTAGTTACCTCGGGAGCACCACAGTCGCGACACGCGATGTCCCGAGTCGCTCCAGTGATCACGGTGAGTGGATCGGGGGTGCTAGCTCTGTGGTGCGTGCGTGTCCGCGTCGCCCCGGTGGCTCGGGATGGTCATGGTGATCGCGCCCTGCCCTGCCCTGTTGTTTATCGTTTGGGGTTTGGGTTTGGGGTTTAAAAGCCCAAATCCCAAAAACACCCTTAAATCCTAACCCGAACCCTTAATGCTGCCGTGGCATGGCGTGGCTGACCATTGGATTGCATTGGATTGGCAGGTGTGGATCGCCAGCTACGTGCAGGCGCTGCACCCGGGCGCCAGCCGCACGAACCACTTCGGGTTTATGCTGACCACCGTGGCGCTGGCGGTGCTGACGGTGGTGTTCCCCTTCATGGGCCTGCTGTCGGACCGCGTGGGCCGGCTGCGGCTGATGATGGTGGGCGCGGTGCTGCTGGTGGTGGCCACGCCCACTCTGTGCTCGGTGCTGCCCGCCGAGAACACCGCCGCCACGTGGGCCGCCATGATGCTGCTCACGCTCGCCATGGCGCTCTACGGCGCGCCGCTGCCCGCATGGACCGTGGCGTGCTTCCCCAAGGAGGCGAGCGCCCCCCCCCCCCTGGTCGCCTCCATCTTTCACCTTTTGCAACCCACTCGGGTGGCATTGTCACTGCATCCGGACCCCCGCCCCGGCAACATCACATGCCCGGCTCCACACGGTCGCGCCACCCGGCCCTGGGATCCGAGGCTCAAGAAGCAGACTGTGCCACTTGGGCATCTATATTTACTTAGGGAACAGGATCAGGGTGGTTCTGTCGTGTTCAGGATCATGTTCCCTTTGTCATGCGCTGCCGGCGGGCATGTCATGATGTCCGCAGCGCGTGGTGCCCTCATCAGATCGCAACAACACCTCCTGGGAAGAGCAGCCGCCCGACTGCCGGCACCAGCGGTACACCAGCGGTCCCTTGGGAGGTCAAAGTCACCGCGCGATAGTGCGGCCTCGCGGCGCGACGTCCCGGTTCCTGCCTACGTCAGCACGAGGGACACCCTTATTGACCCTGGAAACCCCAATCATCGCAAAACCTCAAGACCGCAAGACCCCAAAGCTGACCCCAAATACGACCACGCTGTCCGAGTAGTTTTTCCATGGATTGAGATTGAGAGCTCGCTACTTGGTCGGCACTGACACTCCCCCCCCCCCCCCCCCCCCCCCCTCCCCCTCCCCACTGCCCCCCGGATGTCGCAGGTGCGGTACAGCGGGGTGGGGCTGGGCTACAACATCGGGCAGGCGGTGTTTGGCGGCATCGCGCCGCTGATGGCCACCTTCCTGGCGTCTCTTGACCCCGACACGCTCTCCTACCTCGCAGCCTACTCGGGGTGCGCCCCCCCCCCCACTCCCTCTTCTGCCAACCCCATGCAGACAGTCGCTGATGTAGCTGCGCTTTGGGTGGGCGAATTGTCACTATCGTTTCGGGCTTCCCGCGCCCTATTAACCACTAACCCCCTCCCCCCGTCGACGCCGTCGTCCCGTCGCCACGCAGGATCCTGAACATCCTGGCGTTAACCGTCATCGCGCTCCACAGCTTCGGCTGGCCCGGCCGGCAGCGTTACCAGAAGTTCCGGCTGTCGCAGACCGGCAGCGACGACTCAAACTGATAGCCCCTACCCCCGTCTGCCCCGGCCACCCAAGACAGTGTGCCGTATGACGCCGCATGCCGACTTGCCGGCGAGGCGCGCCCTGTCCTGCCCCCATCTGTTGCCGAGACTCCCTACTCTCGTTTGTATAGAAGCCTAGAACCCGCTTACAACCCACGCATTTATCTCGGGAGTGGTCGTGACGCGTGCCCCCCCCCCCCCCCCCCCCCCCTCTCGCCTCACCGCCACACACACACACACGAACCCTCCCGGTATACCGCCGCCGGGGCACCCACGGCCGCCCGCGAGGCTGCGCGCTGCGGCGCCACCAACTTGCCGACGTATCGCATCGCGTGTGCGGCCGGTACAACCCCGCTGCTACGCCGGCCGCCTCACCAGTTGCGACAGCGACTGACACTATCGCGTGCCGTGTCGTCCCGCCTCGCGCAACGCCTGCGGCCCCCGGCTTTTCATACCACCGTGGACCTGTCCCGGGACCGCCGCTGGACTCGGCGCACCCACCCAGCACAGCACCCGCCCGTCGAAATGGCGCACGGATGATATGACGACTACGACAACATCCAGGCGGGATGATGGCCAAGGAATAGCAGAATATGTAAGAATATATAATGCGCTGTTTACATAAACATTACACCTTTCCACAAAAGTCGCAGACCTATTTTTTTCCAAATCCCAGTTTGCTGGGAACGAATATATGGGTAGCTAAATATAGGGTTTATGACCTGATCATCATTGGGTTTATCATCATAGGGTTTAGTCACTCCCTATTACCCTAACAACTGCCCCACACGAGTGGTCATGTCGCAACAGCATGGGACGTGTATTCAAGATTTACCTGTGTCTCGCCCATATAACATGGATTGACGACACTGGGGTTGGTGCCCCACAAGTGCCACCGCGCATGCATAAAACACAGCTTGGTGGGATGGCCATGGATGGTTGAAGAAACATGTTCGCTAAGTAGGACGTTGTTGGGCGGGGTAGGGCCACGCAAGTGTGAGCCACTGCACGGTGTGAGCTGATACCATCGCAACTGCAGCGTTGCCCTTGCCGAGCACCTTAACAAGACACACGGAGAATCACAGCGTTGTAGGGATTGCTCACAAAAATCTTCAATAAATCTCATTAAATTCTGCGCGAGGCGCATGTCATTCTAAGTGCCCTTTTGCGATCGTGCGGGCATGTTTCGGCACGTTTCGGGCTAGTAGAGAAATGGTCGAAATTTAATAATGTTCATTGCGCATAATGGGCGTTTAACTTCAAACGGAACGTGTGTCTCAACACTCAGGACCCGGTAGTGGCGTGACAGTGTGCTGGGTGTACCCGCGACCACTCACTCATGTGTATTTATGTACACGGGCCACTCAAACTTGGCGCATGCCCCCCTTGAGTGATGTGATGCCCCAAGCCGCCACGTCCGATCCCCCGTTTAACAACATTATTTCCACCAGCGTCGATGCATTACTGTGCACACCAGTCCATTGCCACTCGGCTCGCGGCGACATCCGATGCGCATGTAGCCTCGCCTTACGATGGGAAAGCTCCGCTTTACGGCGGGGAGGCCAGGAGACCCTTCTCATGCGCGCGCGTGCGACGATCACAGCGCAACAACATTTTCTCCAGTGATTGTGCTCGAAAGGTTCTAGTGAGATTCATGCATAGGTCTTGTCGCACACACCCTAAATACCCTAGTTTCAATGCCCTACACACATGGTGGACAGCTATCATACCAGGGGTGGTGTGGTGTGAGTACACGGGAGCAGTTGTGTTCCATGGCAATAGTCGCTATGCACATGGATGGCGGAATGTGTGGGCTCTGCTTTTGCCTATGTGACAGTGCTGATGGGACGGCTACCATGTGGCAATATCGTGTCTTCTAGCGCGCCATTACAGCATTATTCCTCCCGAGCTGTACTCGTACTAGCAACATGCATGCCCGGATGCACGGCCTCGATGCAGCCAAGTATGTGCACGTCGATTGAATCCTCTCCGAAACCCGGAGTTTTGTTTTGTGGAGGGGTATACATACATCTATAATTACAAGACGACGACAAAGCGAGCGCTGATGTACACAACTACTGGGGAAAGACTACATCTATTGCGGCGCGGGCATGGGCGGGGCACAGCGGGCAGTGCTTCTACCGCCGGCGCCCCGCACACCACTTCACAGCTGGCAGCCTGCCGCCCGCGCGGCAAATCTGCTTTGCGGCTGCCGATTGGCGACTCCGAGGACGGCTTTGTACCTACGTATGTTCTGCGACACAACAAGCCCACAAAGCTGCATCGCCTCTGGCTCGCAGGGCGGCGCCGCAGCTTGCTCCGCAGGGGGCGGCGCGAGTCAGCCGCTGTCTTCAGCGGAGCGCTGGGTGTGACGCGCTATAGGGGCGCAGCCGCACGCCCATTTACTCGACCTGCAGCGCCGGCGCAAGGCAGCACTCGTTAGTCGCGAACGGAAAAAGCCGCCCTCAGCGCAGCACGCGCGGAAGCGCGCCGCATGGGACAGTAACATGCGACGTGCCTGTAGCATAAGCAGTGACGGGACTATCACCCCTTGGAACTGACGAGCGGACTGTTCGTCCATTGTACTGCGTCCTGGAATGCAACTTATTGAAAAGATGGCCCGCCGCGGGGATTTGGCAAGTCCTCGGGAGTACTGGGCATGTTACACGAGTACATAGTACAAAATATTACGACTGCGGTGGGCCATCTTGAACGGCAAGCGCGCCATGAATACAGGCATTCAATCCCCCGTGCCGTTGAGTATGCACATGTAACCAAACTATGCAGGTCTGTGCAAATTGTTTCAACAGCTCAGATGTATTCAGTATTATAGTCTATAAAACAAGTGTGTAAAACTGCATGCAGAGCAGGAAATTCAGCATTTCGTGTGTGTATGCGTGACACAGTGTCTCATGCACTGCATCCTGTTCTGTCTCCGCGGGCCCCGCACCTGCTCGAACACCAGCACCGAGTACTTGGGCAGCTTCATCCGCAGCTGGCCGTCCGCCGCGGTGTGCATCAGCCCGGCGCCGCGGTTGCCGGAGCCCTCCCAGCCGCCGTACGCCTCCTCCTGCGAGTTGTACACCTCCTGCAATACCAACAGAAAAAGCGGCGCGGCGCCA
>VCJN01002681.1:0-108654 GCA_006384855.1 Tetraselmis striata
GAGTGTCATTGGAGTTTCCTACATAGGCGGATTGCAGCGGCGCTGGGAGGCGGAGGGGGTTTGTCCGGGGTTGCTTCTTGGGGCGGAGGGCCGGGGGCTATGGATGGCTTCTAGTGTGAGTTTGTGCATGGTGCCGCTGCGGCTGAGGGTGACGGGAATGATTTCAATCGGACACTGCCAGCCTTGTTGACGTAGGGCGCTCACCATGTGTTGGTATTTTTTGCGGGTGAGAGCGTGCACAGTGGCATAATTGAGATCAGTACAGTATTTGAATTCGATTATCTGTATTTTTGGACTGCTTTGGGATCGGTGCTGGGAGATATGATTTCGGTGGCCGGGTCCCAATCGAATCCGACAATGCGTACTCCGTTCGGCTTGCAGTGTTTAGGGCGGAGGTGAGGGGGTAGCATGGTCGTGGGCGGAGCAGGGTGGGTGCTTGGGCGGCGCTGGGACCTTCGGTTGCCCCTGCTTGGGCGTCCGCTAGGCGATCGGGGATGCTGATGCACGGGACTGTGTGTGTGATTCTGTCGGTTAGGTCGGAGATCAAGGTGTCTATGTTGGGGGAGAAGTTAGCCACAGGTTTGTTGCCCGCCTTCGTGGATAGTACGTGCCAGCGACCGCCGCTTAGGACTTACAGCTCGTTGAGGAGGAGTTTAGGCGTGCTATTGTGTCTACATGAACCTGTACAGGGTCAGTTGTGCCCGTAGCATGCATTGGTTGTGTTTTAAATATAAAGTCCCTGTACTACCTAAGAGAGATTGGCGTTGTCCTCGCCCCTGCCCTGCTCCCCGCCGGCCCTCTAGGTGGCGGGTGCACGGGTGTGTTTTTCTCGCAATCTTTTGCCCTTGAGATTTATCATTTTATCCCCCCCATTGGCGGCGCTTTTCATTCTTTAATTTTTGTTGCGTTTGGCTATGTGGTTTCCTTATATTGCCTCTGGCGTGAGAGCGGCGTTTGATTTCGAGGGCTTGAAGCCATGAGCATATCTCAAGGAATACATGCGTACATGCATAATTATGACTGTATATAATATTATGTGCTGTTGTATGCAATCATATGTCTCAATCTTGGTTATTGTGATACGAAGGACTTTAATTTGCCAAGCGCGTCCGTAATGTAAAACCATGTACGGCGCTGTGATGTGGCTGCTCCATGCGGAATACACAACAACATTTTGTTGTGTGTTTTTAAAACCAGGTTGCTATGTGTTGATTAAAGGGACGCTACTCGTATCTCCACATTCACTTTCCCGGCCTGGCCCCGTCTCTTCCGCCGGCACTGGAACAGGGACTTGACTCCGCCACCTCTTGCCAAGCTACTGCAAGACGTGCTAGATTGATAACAATTAGATTCAAAGTGAATGTAAATATACTAATGAGCTCGAACTACTGAATTCAAATTCCCACCACTCATACTGCGAGGTAATCCATCTGCGAGGCATCAACAGACGAAATCACGAATGTTTAATAGCGAATATTGGGTCCAACGTTGTTGGGTTTAAATCAAATGTTACTGTCTGTTGTAATACCCTGTAGTCATCCTGTAATCTTACCAGTAGTACGACACCTGTCTGTAGTCATTCCGTGACATACTCGTAATAAACTGCATCAGGCGCATATATATCACTCATCATCACGAGGCAACATCATCATAGGAATATTCCGGGGTCTGCCTCTTATCCGGGGTCTGCCTCTACAGAAGCCCGACAATCTCACCGCTCTAGCCTAACCTGCGATGGCGCGCGCGCGGCAGTGGGCGGCGAGGCGCGCGGCAATGGGCGGGCGGAATCAATTATTTACATCCGGTTTCGGCCGGGACCGCCACGGCGGCCGGCCTGCGGCTCGCGGGTGGAGGCAGCGGCTACGGCGGCCTTGCTTGCTGGCGGCCGGCCGCGACCCGAACGCCCCACCATCCGCTATTGCCCCGGCACCACCCCGGCCCCGGGCCGGAACTCCAGCCGGCGGCTTGGCGGGCTGCTTGGCCTTCTTGGCCGGGGGCTCCGGGCTACTGCCCTTGTCGACATTGTCGCCGGGGACGGCTTGCGAGGCGGCCATGTTCTTGACTGCGTTGGTGTTGTGCTTGATGATGCCGCCCGCCCTCTTCTGTTGCTACGCCAGCACGCCCACCAAGCCGTGGAGCTTTGGCGACGCAGCGATGCCCGCTAGCAGCAGCGACACGACCTTGTTGCGCTCAACACTCGATACGATCGGCTTACCGCCCAACGTAGGGACTGGCAGGCGGGGGTCGGACACAGAAACTGCGCAAGTTGGTATGCGTGTTGATTGTTTGTCGCGGCGGTGACCGTGTAATCGAAGTGCGAAAACAATCGCGACTCACCTGCGGCTTCCCAGTGCGGCGTCACCTCGCAAACCTCCTCCTTGCGAAGGGGCGGGGGCACTTGCCAGCTTGGTAGTACCTCCCCAGCTCGCTATGCTGCCATGCCTCTGCAGGGTCGAGGGGATCGCGAGTCGGTCCGCGCTCGGCAATGGTCCCTTCTTCCTTCCTTCTTGGCCGTCCTTGCTGCCCTCATCCTGGAAGTAGCGCCGAGCGAGCGAGATAGTTCCTCACGTTCCCCTGCTTCTTGTACATCACAAGGTGCACCATCAGCACAACCCACAAGAATGGTCGCAGTGGGGTTGGGAGGAAAGGGGAGGGGTGTACTCTCGGAACGCGGCCATGACGGTCTCCTTGTAGTAAATGTGGTTTGCGGCTGTGTAGCCGGCACAGTAGTTGAAGGTAGCGTAGCAGATCCGCTCGCTCGATGTACGGGGGCGCGGCGCTGGGATCCCATCGGCGTCTGCTTCAGAGGGTAAGGGAGCCCCGTCTTAGTGTGGCGCGGCCAAAAGTCGCCAAAGACATCCGACAGCGCCGCCTTGTCCTTGGCTGCAGGAGCAACGGCAAAAAGGGCGGCACGGGGCGGTCAACGCATGTGAAATTCAAATCCTCCACGCAGTCATGTCAGCCATCCGCCGACTCAGTGCACCTTTCATGGTGGACTCCAGCCCCCGACTCGTAGTGAGAGTATGGGATGGACCGTCGGCGGAGGCGTTCTTAACGTCAGTGCCCATGTCTGAACCCGCGCGGGGGGGGGGGGGGGGGGGGGGGGGCTCGGTGTTGGGTTCAAGATCCGGGCACGCGTCGCGTCGGGTGCGCACGAGGTAATATATACAGCGTGTGACGACATCCGAATCGGACACTTGAGAACCTGGCTCAAGCAGGAGCTTCTCCCCGGCTTTGTCGTATTGTTTTCGCTCAGCACAGTTGTTCAGTATGATGTCCGCAAAAGCATAACCGAACGCGTCCTCGCCCTGGGGTTGCTTTGGGTAAACGCGGATATGGTTGTTGGTCGCGTAGCCGCGGAACAGTGCATGCCGCACGTCCTCAACGATACGGCCCGTGCTGCACATAGCACTGAGTGGTATGGTCATGCGCTCAGGCTTCCCAGCTTTGCCGTAGGGGGTTCCTGGAATTATTTGGTGTGGGTGGCCATGATGGAGGGTGCGTGCTGGGGGACGAGCAGTTACGGTACTATCTGGCGGGTGCGAGTGTGCGTCAGGTAGGCGCAGCTGCTGCTTTAACAAAACCCAAGTCCGTCACCGCGCATGGACGCCTTTTCATCGCGCTCCGCTTTTATATAGCGCACTCCGGCTTGCTGCGTAGCCATCGCGTAATGTCCCGTATATATACCGCATTTGGCGTTTACATGAGGACGCATTTGAAACGTGTGAATTACAACAAAGGCAAGTACCAAATCCACCGCTAAACGTACTGAAAAGTAACACAAACCGCTATAAAGCGGCCCGCATCCCGCACTCAAGGCGAAATGGATGAGTAATGCGCGCCCGGTCGAGACTCGAGATTTCGGGCCACACGGGCACGTGTGTGCGAGGGTGATCCACGGACGCGATGTGCAGCTTCGGCAACGACGGATGAATCTGCCCAGTCTAATGAGGCATCGAGCAGGCTCTCGATCGAGCCGCCACCATTCAAGCTCACGACCCCGACGAAGAAATCTCTGGCAAGTAAGGCCTCCTAATGAGACCGGCTGGCGCACCGAGTTCCCCGTGATGAGAGGGCACCCCGATCCGCGGCCAAGTATGCGATAGCGCGCACCGTCATGTGCACCCCTTATTGCTCACTACGCTCTTAGTGCCGAGCGAAGACCATGCCCGTGTACTCCGACACGTCCAAGATGTCTCGAAGTGTCCCTGACTTGTGTCCCGTCTCCGTGTTGTGCCACGCCGCATCCCGCACTGCCAACCCCCGTTGCATGTCGCCCAACAAGAGCGCCGCTCAAACCGATCCACAACTGTGGCCCATGGCACTGCAGTGTACTTGACACCGTACCGCATAGTCTTGACCTCCAGCAGCTTGGACTTCAAGCTCCGGGAATCACAGCTCTCGGTCACGACGTTGAAGGCCGGCGGGAGGAAGAGCTCTGCGTCCGATACCATGTTATGGAGTTCATCCATGGGTACGGTGTCGCCGAGAGGCACTGCCTGTTGGAACAAGTCATCCACCTCCCGGCGAGCAGCGATGCCCATATCGTGAAGTCAACACAGTGATCGCGAAAGCATGCGTATGCGATAGCTGCATCGTGTTGTACACGCCAGTGAGCGTCTCCAAATGCCCGGAGGTTCACGAGCCCGTCGCCATAAAGGTCGACAGTAACGGGGTTGTGCTCTGTCGAAGACAAAATGATCTGGCTCCCAACCACCGGGGCCAGGCATGGGCTAGACAGAAATAATCGAAGAAGTACCCGGCAGCGACGCCCCGCGGCTCCTGCGGAATCATGACCGTCCGCGCTGTGGGAATGGCCACCGTCCACATGTCCGGCGCCGCGTCAAGTTGGCCGAAGTTGGCCAAGATATGTTCCTTGCATGTGCCCGGGAGAGTGCCCATCTCATTATGACGCCGAGAATTGTTGACATGGTCCAAGAATTCCATAAACTCCTTATGCAAGCCCGACGTAGCCTCCGCATCCGACCCGCTTCATCTTGCGGGCGTCTGCATCACTCGAGGCGGCCAACAGAAGCCGTCTGAAGGCGCCCCCACTCCTCGCGCACCGCCGCGGCGTAACTGGCCGACCCACGAGCATCGTTGAGCGGGCGATCGTTTTGGCGGGTGGAAGAAGTGTGCGTTGAACGTGGTTGCCTCGGCCAAGCACGTACTCAAGCTGTGGGTAGTCAAAGAAATTAACTATGGGCGGTGCTGGGGGTGTTGGTGTCGAGTTTCTATTGAGCAAGAGACCTCGGGAGGATGTCATTCATACATGCAGCCGATGAAGGCAGCGTCACGCACCGTAGCCATATGCGGCGGATGCCATTATCCTTCAACCGTGTGGGGAGGTGAAGCCTGCTCCGCGCTATGGCCACCGATGTAGTATATATAATATTTACTTGAGCTAGCTGCAAAAGGCGATCAGGAAACCAACCGAAAAGGCAATAGGAAACGTCCACTACAGCAATTGCGCGGTGGAAGCAGCACCAGAAGAGCACTAGTACATCCTCGCTCAAAGTATAGCCGTCTCCGCTGCCGAGGGGTCATGACCGTCGGGGCCGTGCAAGAGCTCCGCCAATAAGTCGGTGACCACCGAAATGTTGTCGGTGCCGTACGTGGAGGGATCAAAAGAGACCCCTAGCACCCACCCGACCGCCGCGAGGACGGTGGCATCCACCGCCTTTGTGAAGGCCTTCAACACCTCGGACGGGAAGCAATTGCGGAGCCAATAACCCGCCATGTGTTGCATGCACTGCTTGAGCAGGCCCAATGCGTGGTGATGCAAGGCATGGGTGTACCGACGGTTGGGCTTAGCAGACAGGAGCTTGCTCAAGCTGGCGTCCACCTCGTCGTGTAGCTCCTCCGCCTTGCGGCGCCTGTAAGCACATACCCTGCGGGCGATCCGACCCGTTCATAAATTTTGACGCCTGTAATATTCGTCGCGGGAATTCAACGGTCATTCAGAGTCACGGGGCATGTGACGCGCGCCCTCGGGAATTCCCGCATAATGCCGTCATCGGTCATCGGGTCGTCGGGTCGTCGGGTCGTCGGGCCGGGCGCGCGCATCAAAGCCGCAGCCGGGCCGATGGACTAGCCGCCATTCCCGCCAGTACCCGCCGGCGGTACTCGTGGCGCTGTCCTGGTGCCAGTACCCGAAACGACAGAAGTGCGACCCCCCTCGTTATTTCCGGCACTTCACTAAACTCTCCAACACAACGGCCGCTGGTGATCTACTACGCAGCGACTGACCGCCCACACGCGTCTTAACCTGTTGACGTAGAAGACAGCGACATGAGCGAGTCACCGTTCGCGGCGGGGCCGGGCCAGGTGGGCCAGAGCCCGGGGGGCACCGCCCCCAACAGCTTCGGCGAGAGCCCCGGCGGATCGTCGTTAAGCCGGGTCGGCGGCCCCGACCGCCTCAGCTCCCTGCTCACCGAGCTCAGCAGCGCATGCCCTCGCACCGGGCGCCGCCTGTACTGGGGCTCGCTCTACCAGCCTTCCTTCGACCCCGCCAATGTTTGGGGCCTCACGCCGCGGCAGCAGGTGCGCGCCGCCTTCCCGGCTGGTCCCCCCCCCCCCCCCCCCGCGCGAGCGGGATAACTCGCCGTGGCCGTAGTTATTTTGCGGTCAGCCCTGCCGACCTGCCGCGGCTCGCCACCACCAGGAGCGCGACCAACCACGGCAAAGTGGACACGGATTAGTAGCTTCTATAGCGTGTCGATCCGCTCGCTGCATGGTCCAGTGTCGGCGGCGACTACCCCCTTCCCTCCCCTTCCGCTCGCGCTTTTCTGCATCGCAGCGCAAGCTAGTTCGGGCTGGTGAGTACTATTATGTGCCGGGACGGGGAGGGTGCCGGGATGGGGGTGGGGGGGGAGGGGGGGGTGGTCGCAGGCACGAACCCTTACATGTAGTAAAGCAGACGCGTAGGAGGCTTGCAGGCGGGGGTGCGGACTTGCTTCGCCGTGGAGCGCATGGCGGGCGGGTTCCTGCCGCAACGCTCTTCTGCAATGGTCCCAAGGTTGGGGAGGGGATGTTGCGTGGGGAGCCTTCGTCTGAGAGCGCGCTGGGGGGTGGCACGCAGGCTGAGAAGCTGGAGCACTTTCGCCTGAACCTGGAGCAGCGCGGCATCGTAGAGCCCGGCATGATCGGCAGCAAAGGTGGACCCCCCCCCCCCCCCCCGCCCCCCTGGGGAGGCCGTCCAGCCCAGACAGCGCTCTCGCAGCGCTGTGTCTCATCTCGCCCCCAACGGCCTCAACCCTCTGGAAAACCCACCACCCCAACCCTCAGGCGGCCCGGACATCCACATGCTGCTGCGCTTTCTCAAGGCCCGCAAGTACGAAATGGACCCCGCGACGGAGATGTACGTCAACCACATCGCGTTCCGCACCAGCTTTGGCGTGGACACCACGCTGAAGGACTTTGAGTTTGAGGAGAAGGACAGGTTCATCGAGTTCTACCCGCAGGGCTACCACAAGACGGACAAGCAGGTGCGGCGTTTGGGGCGGGAGGGGGGCATTTGCCAGGCCATAGGTGCGCCCAAGTTTGGCTGCGGGAGAGCGGGTGTGAAGGGGGGGGGGGGGGGGGGGGGATTGGGCGCTGGGCAAATGCCTGTGGGGAATGTGCTGGCGGGGGGCTTGGTGGCTGACAAAGCCAGCATGGTGCCTGGCTGACCCTTGCGCATGCCGGCGGGCGCAGGGGCGGCCGATCTACATCCAGCAGGTGGGCAAGATCAACATGAAGGAGCTGAAGAAGTTCACCACGGAAGACCGCATGCTCAAGTTCCACGTGCAGGAGTACGAGCGCCTGGTGCACGGCATCATGCCGCTCTGCTCCCGCCTGCAGAACAAGGTCATCGACCAGACCTTCACCATCATGGACGTCAAGGGTGCGCGCCGCGCCCCCCTGCCTGGCCCCCAGCCACCGCCCCCCATGGGTTCACCTGAACCCGATCCAACATCCCGTCCCGCTCGCACACGGCTCAGGCCGCCATCACCGTGACGCAATGCACACAGCGCTGTCAGGGCTACTCAATGCAGCCATAACGGCCTTCATACCACCGTACCACTTGTTACCTTCTTGGCGCAAGTGACGGTGGGTCCATTTGCGGGGATCGAAGGGAGATGGGTGGATGGGTACCCGCAGGGGTGAGCGCTGCGTAGCGATTTGACCCGTCCCCCCTGCTCATGCAGGTGTGGGCCTGACGTCCTTTGGGCCGGAGGTGCGCGCGCTGCTGGGCAAGATCATCGCCATCGACTCTGACAACTACCCGGAGATGATGGGCCACATGTGCATCATCAACGCGCCCATGGCCTTCCGCGCCATCTGGAAGCTCGTCAAGCCCATGCTGGACCTGCGCACGCAGAGCAAGATTGAGGTGGGCGGCGCCGGGGGACCCTCCGCTGCTGTGATGGGGCGGAGACGGGGTGGCGGGGGAGGGGGCCTGGGGCGAGGCGGCCGGGGGGAGGGGGCACAGGGAGCAGATGGAATGTGTATGTCTGTGTGCCTGTCTCTGTCGTGTGTGTGTTGGGGGGGGGGAGGAGGTGGGGGAGCTCGTGGCAGCAGGCGATGGGTGCCTTGTAGCCTATCTAAAGGGGGGGGAGGAGGAGAGAGGACACAGGGGTGACGACGCGCTCCCATGGTACTCGAAGAGCAGCTGGAGCAGTTGTCCACCAAGCGCACCGCCTGCCATGCGCCCGTGTATGAAGTTGGGAATCGAGGCCCAACGTGGTTTTGACAGAAATACTCAGTGTGCGAATCATCGAGTCAAATATTGCCATGACGGGTGGAGGAAGTGAAGTGACAAAGGAAGGAGTTGCCGAGCAAAGGACGGACGTCCGGTTTCGACCCCCCCCCCCTTCCCCCCCTTCCCCCCCCCCCCCCCCCCCCTTCCCTTTTTCCATGTTGACATGCCCAGGTGTGCCCCGCGGACTACATGCCAGCGTTGCTGAAGTGGATAGACATCGAAAACATCCCCACCTTCCTGGGCGGCAACTCGGAAGGCTCGCTGCTGGACGACTGCGGTGCCCCCCCCCCCCCCCCCCCCCCCCCGCCCGGCCCTCCTGTAGGCCTCCTGTCCTCTTTATGCGCCTCTCTTCTTCCTCCAGCGTCCTCGCCTGCTCGACCTTGGGGCGCTGGCGGCTGCAGCGGGGACGGCGCCGTCACCCCCGTCTCCGCCCTGCGCAGGCGCCTGGAACGACCCGGAGATTCTGCAGGAGCTGGAGGACGAGGTGACCGAGATCGAGACGGAGCTTGACGGGGGCATGGACCTGCGCACGCTGTCGTCGGCCTCCATCCGGCTGTCGAGCCTCAAGGGTGCGCCCCTCAATGCACAGCCCCCCACGTCACAGCCCAGCTCTGCCCCGCCAGCCCCTCATGCCCCACTCCCCCTCGACCCGGCGCCACTGCCACGTCTCCGCTATGGCGCCTGTGCGCCAGGCTGACCGCACGCCTGTTTGCGCCCGCGCAGAGTCGGACGTGGAGTTCCTGTCGCCGCGATCGCAGAGCGAGTGCGACTCGTTCTTCTCGGTGAATAACTACGACTTTGATGACGCCATGTCAGTCTCGTCGCAGGTGCGTCAATGGGCAGGGAGATGACCCTGGGGTCGGAGGAGAGGGCGGAGGGGGGGGGGGGGGGGGGTTGTTTATCTGCCCCGGACTGTGCTCCTCCCCACCTGCTGGACCACACCATTCAATTGCGTTGCCGGGTCGCACAATTAATGGACCGTTTTGCAGGACTACGGTGGACACTCCGTAGTATGTTTGTGGTTGAGTACTCTGATAGATTTACCCGAGTGACGGAGGTTACCCTTTTTCGCCCGGGGGTCAGAGAGAGTAATACGCAGCCAACCCGGGGTGTGGTCACCTTAGGTATGCCGTGTCTGCCGTTCGTCCCTCCGCCCGCCCCCCTCCTGTGCTGAGTTTGAGCCCCCCCCCCCCCCTGCCGCCCCACACACACGCCGCAGGGGATGCCGGATGTGCCCAACGGCGCGCACGGGGTAGCGGCGATGTCCATGGGGAGGCAGTCCGGCGCAGGCAGCCCCGCGATGTCGCCCAGCACCGCGGCGCCCAGCGCTAACCTTATCGGTGCGCCCCCCCTCAGGCCGGCGCGCACCCCAGCCGCCGCCGCCGCGCCATCAGCGGAGAAACTTCCCAATAGCGCTGCCTCGCACCGCATCGCCTTGCGGCCACCGTCGGGATGAGAGCGATGCGTGTATGACGGAGGCACGCCAGGGCAGCGGGGGCGGCTTGTTGCTGTATACAAACGCACTGGTGGTTTGGCGCATGGATATCGTGGGTCCCGCCCGCAAAGGGGTGAAACTGAACAACAAACAACGCACAGCAGAGCGCGCCTCAATAAACGAGGGGGGGGGGGGGGGGGGGGATCAAACGGGCCGCGCGGTGTGTTCTCATACCATTTCGCCGGCGAGGGGCAGTGGGGTCGTCGCCCACTCCCGCCCTGTACCTCCCCCCCTTCTGCTCCTTCAGTATGTGCCTTACACCCCAGCCAATCCCCCCCTCCCCCTCTCCTCGTGTGTGTCTCTGAATGGCTGGCTGAGCACCTCAATGCCACTCTGATATTGTTTGTGTGGGAGGAAGCGCAAGCATCGCTCTGTCCCGTGTGAGACTTACCGCCCACGTGGCGGTGGCGGTGCCCCCAAGCAGTCAGTGCGCCGCCGGCTGACCCCTCCCCCCCCCCCCCCCCGGGGGGGGCCTGGCCGCCGCCGCCGCGGGTTGTCGCGCAGACCGGACCGCCAAGCTGGAGAGCCAGGTGGCGCGGGTGGCGCAGCGGCTGCAGCCCTTCATGCCGCGGAACTACCAGCACAGGCCGGCCAAGGGGCCGGAGGGGAGCCTGCTGCACCGCGTGGAGACGCTGGAGGACGCGATGACGATGCTGCTTCTGGCGCAGGTGCGCCTGGGCAGGGGGGGGGGGGGGGGGGGGGGGGGGGGTTGCTAGGGTATTGATAGGGTATGCAGGAGGGCATCAGCGGGTTCGGCTGGGAAACTAAAGGAGACCGCGAGGGCTGGGGCAGGGTATGGTGATTTAGGGTTTTAAACCCTTTTGGTCAGCTCTCCTACCTGGTAGCACATGCATCCCCAGAGTACGAGCTCTTTGCTGTACCCGTAGCCCAAGCTGTACTGCACGCCAGATCCTTACTTCAAGGGGGCGCGTCACATCGTGATTAGGGTCTTGTGCCCTGGGCTCGTTACAGGTTATCAGTGCTTGCAGCTTTTTTAGGGGCAGACTGGGCTTCCTTATCATATGGATTAGGTCATGACTTAGGTTTTGGGCAAGGTATCAAACCTAACGAGGCAGGCTGGATCTAGTTCGTGGCAGTGGCGGGGTTTTATGTGCCTTATCAACACAAAGTTTTCTTTTTCATTTAGGGGGGGGGGGGGGGTTGTGCCTGCAGGTTTACTGACCGCAGGCGGCGCTGCTTTTTTCTTTTTCATTTAGGGGGGGGGGGGGGGGGTTGTGCCTGCAGGTTTACTGACCGCAGGCGGCGCTGCTTGTGCGCCCGGCCCAAAGGAGCAGGAGTACGTGCAGAAGGGGCGGAAGATCCAGTCGAGCAAGGGGTGCTGCCCGGGATGCTGCATCATGTGAGGCAGCACGGGCCTGGCTCGCATTCACTGGTACCTCGGCGCACGTGGCGTGCCGCCAGGCCATAGCCCACTGCTCTGCGCATACCCCATTCAAAACCCTGGATATGAAACCCTGGACCGAAAACCTAGAATGCTGTGAACTCTCAGTGTTGTGGGAAGAGGGGTTGAAAATAGGGTGTTGGACTAGGGTTTAGGGCATTGGTGGCCGCGAGGCATCACAGCAAGTAGAGAGCACCCCCCGGGGCGCGGCCATCCTTTCCAGATTACAAATCATCCGCAGTTATGCCGACTGGAAAGGACGGGCGAGGGACCCGCTCCCGTCACCTCCCTTACTCTTCGCCCTCAAGAGTCACGCCGCGGCCCGTTCAGCGTGTGGTTTGGAAATTCGTCTTTTAGAATCGCGTGAGCTCGTAAATGTGCGCAATCTCCAGCAGCTCCTTCTCCCTGCGGCGCCGGCAGGAGGGCGCAGAGGGGAGCAGTCTCAGTCCGCGTGGCCTCGACGTATGCGTCTGGCCCCTTCTCGGCTACTCCGCCCCACCCCAGCACCCAACCCGCGCCGCCTGCCTCCCACACAGGTAGCCGCCAGCCCCCGCCCCTCCCCGGCCCGCTCCCACCGCACCATCGATATGCGTGGCCTCGATAGTCGGGTGTTTGTGCAGCCCCCCACCCTCATTGTATTACGTGAAGCACCAAAATCATCGGTCCGTTTGTCTTAGCATCAATCAATACCTTATAAACGTGACCGGGGGCGGGCGCCCTGGTGACCATCAGTCTGTGCATATGCCTACTGGGGTGGGGCGATAACCTAACTACTGATATTATAACCTATTCACCCGGTAGTGCAAACACCCCCCTAATCCGTTGCTTTGCACTCTCCGTCTGCGCGTGCCGCCGCGGTAATGAAACATTGCGGGTAGCAACCTGCCCTGCCTGCCAAACGTCGAACATATATGGACGAGGTGTAGCGTACCGATAGCAGCTGTTCTCGCAAGGTGCATGCGACCCCAGTTTGAGGGTCATATTGGGTGTTCTTATTAGTGCCGAGCTCGCACGTATACATTGTTGCGTGGACATGCTTGGTAAGACCGAGCCAGATAGACATATCATCAGACGAATGTCACTTCATTGTTACGCTTTTCTTCCCGAGGTTGGGGGGGGGGGGGGGCGGGGGGGGAGAGCACACCCGAAGGCGCGGCCAATCATCTGCAACCCAATGGGCAAATCAAACTGCCCGTCCGGCACCGACCCACAAGGCACGGCGATTGCCGGTAGCCCCGTGAGGTTGAGGTTCACCTGGCATGCGGCGCACATGGTTAGCCGTGTTAACATAGCCAAATGTGGACAAATATGGACAAACGTGGACAACACGCGGGAGCTTCTCTGCCACATCCACAACATTGCCACTCTCAACAAGGGAGCGGAAGGGCCCGGAGCGCGCACCGTCATGAGGTCCCCCTTGTACATGGCCAGCGGGTCCTTGGTCTTCTCGCCGATCTTGTAGGCGGGCGTGGGGTTGCACGGGCTGAGCAACACGTCGTACTCACCTAGTGCCGCGTCCATCTCCTCCCGAATCAGCGTCCGCACCTGCAACAAGCAAGAGTGGTTGCCCGTCAAGGGCGGTCGAAATCAGCATGTGGGGCTCCTTGAAAGTACGCACGGGGGACATCTCCTACCCAGTGGTTAATGTCTCAGCGGAACCGTACTCCACTTGGCGTCACACCACCCTCTCACAGGAGGCCCCAAATCTCGCAAGCGCAGGTGTGGGGCACGCCAAGCCGCGGGCCCACCTGCTGCGCGCGCTTGTAGTAGGCATCGTAGTAGCCGGCGGACAGGGAGTAGGTGCCCATCAAGATGCGCCGCTTGACCTCCGCCCCGAGGCCCGCCTGCCGCACGGGGGGGCATTGAAGGGAAGGGGGTAGGGGGCAAGGCAGATGAGTCGGTGGTATCTAATGCTCCGAGCATGCATGACCGGGTCCAGGACAGAGAATGGGACGTCCACAAGTTGTCCCCGGATGTTGGTTGCCTAGTCGGGACTTGTATGGCCCGAGCAGTGCGCCCTTGGGCATCAGTCACACATTCACCCACGAATTCACTGTTGTGGCTTAGGTTACTAGGAAACCCTATCGACCGCCCCAAGAGACCCCCCACTCAACAGGCAACACACCTTGCGTGTGGCGTCGTACATCTGCTTCAGTCCTGGCGCCGCCATGTCCCGCTGCCCGTAGCGCACGCCATCGTAGCGCGAGAGGTTGGAGGACGCCTCGCTGGTCGCGATCACGTAGTACGCGGGCAGACCCAGCGCGAATGTCTCCAGCGACACCTGCGATGCCCACGTCACGGTGGCGTCACAAGTGAGCTCAAGATAGCCGGTGTGCATTCAGCACCGCTCCGCCATGAGCGCAAACGCTACACGGTGAGGCTATGGGAAAAAAGGGGGAATCGCAAGTCGAGGGCCACAGGCGTCACGTAAGCAGTTGACGAGGGGAACGAGCTGTCCTTCCCTGTACCGGCGCACTGCGCGAATGAGAACCTGCCCTACCTGGCAGAGCCCAAACGCGGGCGTAATATTAGCGGAGCAATAACACAGACTGATCTTATACCTTGCACGCGAGCCCAATTTCAGGGTCATAAGGAGGGTTCTAATGTGTCCGTCGGCACCCGTTGTTCCCCTACCGTCTCGCCTACAGCAGACCTCTGACATGCAGGGCAGGGCTGTATTCGTAGAGTTCTTTTTACCGCATCGGCACCCGTAGAAAGGGTGCGTACCCTACAAACACAAACGTCCGCGGATAAATAGCGTTTTTTATCCCTCCGCCCCCCCACCCCCTTCCGCCCCGGGGGAGGCTAGCCATCGAACTAGGGCTAGGGCTTTTTAAAGCTAGGGCGATAAGGAAAAACTACTAAAATGGATTCTAAAAGTGATTCAGAGTATGGGACGAATATATTACGAATATCACGACGCGAATATGTCGATCAAGTCAACATTTCGTATTCAATTGTACGGTACTGGTGGTCCTTATTGGTTGAGCACGGAGATGGAGGCTGTATTGATACAGCATAGTACAGGATACAGTGAAACACAAGTGTATGGCGTTTGGACCCTGTATCACGGTGCTATAAAGGACCGTAACAACGCTGTAATGTACTGGCCACAAGGCACTATGAAGGCGAGATCAAGGGTTGCGTTGCTAAAGGGGCCGTGTGACGGCATTGCACTCAAGGTGCGCTCGGTAGACAAGCTAAACATTACGTGTGCCTAGCACTGCTGCGCTATAGCCTGGAGATTTGCGTGCACACAGGCCACACCGATGCTGTATTGGCTGTTGCCATCTGATGCTGAATCATGGACTGGGTCGCTTATGAAGTTTTTATTGGACTCAAAACGCAACATTAATTTCTTCCGCACTATAGCCAATACTATGGCCGCACTTCCGCACTATAGCACTGTGCCAGAGTCCGTAATTCCGTAATTCACTGTAAAATACATATACTACACTAAACTACATTGTATCGCTCAAAAAAAAAAATTGGATCCCCCTTCCCTGGGTGAGCATCAGACTACAGTACTTAATACTAAATCGGCCTGCTACCTTGGGGCTACACAGTCGCTATATACAGTATGAGGATTATTTGAATCTCAGAATCCGCGATTATGACACATATCTGAACCCCCCCGCCCCCCCCACCACTCACACACACAAAAAACACACACACCCTACCATCTTTTTGTCTGTGTGTGAGTGTGCGTGCCTATTTGTGTCCATCATGAGCCCACGTCAGCGCGGCGCACCTCCGCGATCTCCGCGCCCAGCGCCTTGAGGTGCCGCATCGCCGCCTGCACCGCGGCTTGCACGCTCGCATCCACCCCCTCGCCCAGCGTCTCCTTAATGACCGCCACGCGGCGTCCCGTCAGCGGCTTCCCCTTGATGCCGTCCAGCGGCAGCAGGCCGGCGGCAAAGTCCTCGGGGGCGTCCCGCCTGGCGCTCGTGGCGTCGTTGGAGTCGTAGCCTGCGCCCAGCGGGACGAGCCGCGACGGCTCAGTCGCAAAGAGGGCGTTCGCTCTTGCCCTAGTAAACCCTACGATCCCACCAAACCATGAAACACTTAAAACCTCAACCCTAAACACTAAAATCCTTACACAAAACCCTAACTCTAAACTGTACACCCTGACCCTAACTTATCTCCATAGCCATAAGCCTCAAACATCAAACCCTAAAAATTAAACCCTAACTATAACCCTAAAATACAACCCTAACCCCCCCCCCCCCCCCCCCCCCCCTTTCTTTACTGGGTGCAAAACCGCCACCACCACCACCGCCGCCATCAGCATCAGGCCTCACCCGCCATGGTGTTGAGCATCAGCGCCGCGTCCCTCACGGTGCGCGTGATGGGTCCGATGCAGTCCAGGCTGGAGGCGTACGCGATCAGCCCGTACCGGCTCACCAGGCCGTACGTGGGCTTCAGCCCCACCACGCCGCAGAAGGACGCCGGCCCGCGCACGGAGCCGCCTGCCGTGGCAGCACGCAGCTCAGCATGCGCCGCATGAGCCTGGCTGCTCTCGCGGCAGCAGCGGGTGGGTGGGGGGAGTTTGGGGTGATGAGGCCCGGAGGGCGGGGGGGGGGGGGGGGGGGGGGGGCGCTTGCCGGTGTCGCTTCCAAGCGCGCCGACGCACATGCCTGCCGCCACCGCAGCCGCCGAGCCGCCGGAGGAGCCCCCCGGCACGCGCGAGGGGTCCGCCGGGTTGCGCGACACCTGGTACGCGGAGTTCTCCGTGGTGGAGCCCATGCCAAACTCGTCCATGTTGGTCTTCCCCACCAGCACTGCGCCCGCGCCCGCCAGCTTGGCGACCACAGTGGCGTCGTAGGGCGGCAGGTAGCCCTCCAGCACACGGGACCCGGCCGTGGTCTGCAGCCCCTTGGTGCAGATATTGTCCTAGGGCAGGGGGCGGTTGCAGCGGGGGAGCTCAGCCTTGGGCAACCCAGAGTCAAGGGGTGGGGGGGCTGGGGGACAATGCCAGGTCGGAGCAGGGAGGTGGCACCTTCACAGCCAGTGGGACGCCCGCCAGCGGACCCAGTGCGTCCCACCCCTCGCTGGCGGCCCTCTCGTCCAGTGCCTTGGCCTTTGCCATCACAAGAGACGGGGGAGAGGGTCAGCAGGGTCCACTTCGGCAGGCAGGCCAGTGAGAATCGGGCCGGCAGACATGGCGAAAGGAAATTGTGTATTTGGGGGCGGGCGGGGACCCGTGGGGGTGGGCGAAGGGGGGAGGGGGGGGGAGGGGGGTGATGGCGTGGCGTGGTGGGTGATTGGTGTCGGAAGCAGGGGAGTGGTGAGGGTAGCCCAATTCAGCTCAGCTCGGCTAAGCTCCACAAGCTATTTGTGGACGCCTGTCTGGCGTCTTCACTCGACTTATAAAGAAGGACGGCTGAGCTGCGGTGGGTTGAGGTGGGATGCAAAGGGAAGAGGCCCCGAGGGGGCGGCATCGACCGGGAATTGCGGCACCTGCTCGCGCGCCGCCCCCGCCTGCACGCTGATGAAGCCCTGCACCTCCGGTTCCCTCGCCTCCAGCTCCGCCAGGAAGCTGTCCGTTACCTCCAGCGCGCTACGGGCGCCAGAGCGCAGGTCCGCCTGGATGCGGTCGATCGCGGACGCGCGCGCCAGCACCGGCGCGCCTCGCCGGCGGGCGGGAGCGTCCGCAGGCCGGCGGGTCGCGGCGGCATTGTGGCGGCGGCCGGCCAACGGGGCGGCCCCACGCGGGTGCGTTGAGCCTCTCGGGCGCGCGATGGCCTGCATGTTCGCCGGACTCCCGACACGTGTAGCAAGTCTGCGGCCAGCGATCCCGGTAGTGGTGTACTTGCCGTTCGAAAGATGTCTGGCCTATAATCCTTACACAGTAGAAGAGCGGGGAGAGAGGCGAGACGACGCCTGATGCTTGATGTGCGCTATGCCACTTCGTATTGATACCATCGTCCTTTCACTTCCTGCGTAGTTGCTGTTGTCATTATTGTCCGCGCGAGTCGACGTGGCGCTGCGCGCCGCCAGTAATGATATCGGCTCGATCTGACTGTGTGATTACATGTGCTAGATGACAACATTCGAGAAATCCATACAGAAATCCAGAAGGAACTCCAGAAGGAACTCCAGCCGATCTGACCGTCGATGATGAGGTTGATCAGCATGCTCGCGACGCGCGCGTCATGTATGATGTGATAAACGTACATGCCATGTATGTCATAGTACATGTCATACATGTCATCTATATATGATCGATCGATGTTATAACATTATTGTGTAGCGCGGTAGGATTTTTCCTCCCCCAGTACTTTGTGAAAGCCCTGATGTAATTAAAAAAAATTCCTCCCCCAGTACTTTTCGTGCATTCTCCGGACGCTTTATTGCCTGTAACCAAACCCATCATCACATATAATATTAATATTCATGTAGTCACTATACAAATAAGTCATATTTTATGTAATGCATATTTATTATTTGTGTACATGTTATCATGCAGGGCAGTATTACACATTTCCACATAAGCATGGGGTTTTCGGATTCAACCCAAATGCCCATAAGACATAAGTGGTTAAATTGAGGCTGCGTGCCCGTGCGGATGCATCGTTCCAGGGGTCGTACGGCTTGCTGGGGCCAACGATGTGATAGCACGTGCGTCAGACCCGATTGCGCCGCGATGTAACCGTTATTGCCATCAACACTTTCATTTCTGCCAGCAAAGCACTACGTGTGGCGGTAACGCTGCAAAATCAGAACTTGCGCCACCCAAAAGCATGTTGCCCATACATGCCCATAAAGCCACATTTGCTGCCGTGCTCATGCCATATATATATAGCCATTGATGTGCCAACCATGCGCCCGCCGACAGGCAACGGGCCACCAAGAGCGGGGGACCTTGGGCGGTGCGTGAAGCCCGGCGGCACCACCCCCACCTCAAGGTGGGGGGCGTTAGTAACCCCTAAAATCCGTCTCTGGTTCGGTGCGGTAGGGAGCCGCCGAGCGGAGGGGGGGAGGGGGGGCGACCGATAATGGGTTTGCGCAACGACCGGGGAGCCCTACGGGGGGATTCAAACAAAATCGGAGTCCCGGCCGGTGAAAGCAATACAGAAGATCCGAGCGTATCATATGCCAGCATATATAGCCATAAATAGCCATACAGAGCATATATAGCCATATATCCGGTATACCGCCGAGTAGCGGTATATTGCGTTGTATACAAGTATATCGATCATGCGCGCGGGCAGCCGATTGTCGGTTGTACTATTACAACTAATATCCCATTCCGTCCCATCCATGGACGACTAATCCGATTTCCGGGTGACAAGGGAATCGAACCAGTGATCTTATGGATCGCAGCCAAGGCTCCGAAACCAGTGAAAGCAATACACATAAAGATCCGAGCATGTAATGTAACTGTGAGCAGCCGCATATATAGCCATGTATCTGGTGCACGGGCAGCCGAGTACCGGTATATCGCACTGTGCGAGTATCGATCACGGTCGGGCAGCCGAGTAGTATCGGTACGAGTATAGCAAACACCAAGTGGCGCATGTTGGCGGCTTGGCGCCGCCGGGCAAGACGGAGTTGAGCAACCATGGACAGGGAACCGTTAACAATAATTCGTGTACGACGTCGGCCTCGCCGAGATCCGCCTACGGGTGGGGAAGGGTATGTACGACTCGGACGGGGGCAGCCTAATCGCCATGAGGGTTGTTCGAAGAACATATATGTTCTCGTACTTCTACGGTATGACTCGCCCAGCACGGCGGGCGTTACAATACTCGGCACAACCTTGCACGGCGCCACAGCGGCGGTTGTAATAAATTCGACCTTGCACGGGGATCAAGAACCCGCCCTCGGGCGGTGGTGCCCTCGGCTAGGAGCGTGAGCAGATGGCTACCGCGCGTAGTCGGGCGAACCGGCCCGAAGATCGGAGAGCATACGGCCAGCGGTGCACGGGGGTGTTTTCCCGGCCTTCACCTCCGAATTTCGAGGCGTCAAAGGACACCGCTAGCAGCAACTGAAGGCGGGGCCCCGGGTTGATCTCGACAGCGAGACTGCGAGGCGGCCTAGCCGTTTGGCTGCCGTCGGTGGAGCGCAGCGCTGGAACATGCTTCGAGATTAGGGGGCCGCATAGAAACGGTGGGAACACGCATATACGGGCGGTTACGTGGTCGCGTGTTTGTACGGACGTGCGTCGTAAACATCCGGTGCGCGGGTGGCGCGTGCATAGGGGCGTCATCTACGCGTGTCATCATCCCCGTATGAAATGACAGAACACTATAAGCGTGTACGCGTCCATTGAATGATATTGATTAGTTCCACTGTATTGCGACATAAAACAACCACGCGACCTAAACCGTATATAATACGCGCTTTAAATTATTAGCGGACCTGTCCTATATATGCTCGCGTTGGTCAGGGGCGGACCCTTCTCTGATGTTGGACGAGACAGGTTGTCAAGACAAAAAGAGCTTGCTGATTCATTTGCAAAAAAATCATTCAAATTTCAAGTTTGTGCCAACTATTCATCATGAGTGCATGGCACTGAAACTTAAGTTACTACGATATGGGACATGCCCTACGTGTTGACGCCGCTGGTTTGATGGAGCAATATCATGGAAATAATCTTGCTGCAATCGTGGCATGAGCAAGCAACATGCGTGAGAGGCGTCTCGCGGCCTCCTTGCCGAGGGGAGGGGGGCTTGTATATGTAGTAGTGCATGGTAGTGCATGGCTACGTGTCCATACTTGCGCGTTATCGTGGGGCGAGTGGCATGGGATTGGCGTGCAATTAAATGCATGTACGATTATTGAAGCCATGTTGATAAATGGGGCGTCAAGCGTGGCGCTTCTTGTGCATCGCTGAAGGCTGGGGAGCATTCACCAAGTTCGAGTGTCTTGTGCGCAAGTATTACAATCACACTATTAATATATCCCACCGCCCGGTTCCACGTTTTAGCAAGACACACTTGGCGTAAATGTAGTAGTACATGCCCACTGACATACGTTGTGATCATGTGATGTTATTACCAACATCCAATTTCTACCTACGCCCGTACATACTCGGATGGTCGCGAAAATTCGAAATTCGCCTCACGGTATGGACCCGTAGTAGAATAGTGTTGATATCGGATTCGGATTTCGTGGAGAAATCTCTGAGACGCTATGGATATATCCGCGTAGTGCATCTTAGCGATTGCTCAACGACCGAGGCGACACTGCATCATTGACGACGATGGTATCAATACACATCGTGCAGTGGCTCGCGATTACATGACCCCACTCCACACAGCACCACCCTAGCCCCTTCGCGAACATGAGTCCTCACCCATCCCTGGCAATCATGCCACCCTGCAGCAATGCTCCATGCATGTGCGGCTCCACCGACGTCTTGGGTACCAACCCTTGTGCTCAAGTTTTATATCACTCGTGTAGGACAGCCATTGTTAATTTATCAGGGTTAGGTTAAACCGTATGATGAGACAGTTTGAAAATAGATATTTGTTATACCGACTTGTGGAATCATTAATAATATTGACAATCATGCTGCTTAGTTTAAACTCGCTGTTATTTATAACATCGTTCCCCCTTTCAATTTTCCAGATTCAGCCTTCCCGTTTTACATAGGGACATTTCGCATATATTTCGGACCCTTGGGTCTGTAAGTATAATTAAAGTAAATGAAGTACGCCTAGGTGCCGATTGGGTACGCTCCGCGCATGTTATATCATTTTATATATGATAGTGTGACAGCAGCCAGTGGAATGCATAACATATATACATGTAATATATCAGTGAGTCAAATATACTTATCCACGAAAATAGCGGCATGTTACTGACAATGCCCATGCGCAATTACAACTCCCAGAATACGACAGGTGAAACAACGGCAGCCATTCCTAGTTCGTGCTGCTGGTACGGCTGAGCGTCTGCGTGGGTGAATGACCATCGTGGTGTTGAGTAGGTGTCCGTGCTAAATAGGAGACCGTGCTCAATACATGTCGTGCTCATGCCGCATGCCGTTGCGATAAATGCCTCTGACATGTGACTTACACATCAGCGAGAATAAGGTATCCTTAGAATTGCTTCCAATGCAGATTGCCAGGAGATGCTAGGGCGTCATGGGCATATAGTTCAAGTACAGTTGATTGCGTGAAGAATAAATGGGATGAGTTCGGGGCTCACTGGAGGAAAGGAAGGCCGGTGCAGCACACATCACGGGCAGCCCAATTCCTTGCCAACGGCGCAATCAGGCCCACAGTGCCCACCAGTCGGCTACCACGAGGCGCACGACAAAGTGGAGCCTCTACGTTTAGCTGTGCACTCCCAGCAGCGCATGCAGGATTTGACAGATGGTTCATTCCACAAGAGCAATACAGTTGGTAGCAGATGATCACCATTGGGCCCGAATTGTTGAAGGGGCTGGGGGGGCACTGCCGGTGCACTGATTATTTTTAATTGGCATTTCTGCTTACAACTTTGTTCCCGGGCAATCCAGGTCAGCCGTCTTACTGACATGAACCTGTATACAGGTCCACTAATTCAGGCGCGTACGGTTGCCGACGCACCTATAAGACACAGTTAAAGACTTTTGGGGGTCGGCAACTGCACGTTACAAAATTTTGTAGTTTATTCGTAGTGATATTGTATTCAAATGATCCAGGAGAAGCGACCACTTTCTTGTACCGTGGTTTTCTGTAGCCGCGCCGGCACCCGTAGCATGCAGTCCTCTGAAGGCCAGGCGCACCGATCAGTCAGGCACAGGTGTGGAGGATTTCCCTAGCGGCCCTGGCATTCATCACCAGATGCCACTCACCACCCCTCATCCACTGATTACAACGGGACACAAGTTTTCTGCCCATCGTATTCTCTTTGGACAAGTGCCGTTCGCATAGATCAGCGGCAGAGGCGGCATGGTGCGCCCGGCGGTCGCATCAATACGGCGGCACCCCGTCGTACTCCGGCTGGCCAGGGTTGCGCATGAAGTGCAGCGGGCTGCGCACGGCGTCGCTGCCGTAGTACCAGCCGTTGCCCTCCAGCGGCGAAAACAGGCAGTGGCGGATGGAGACGGTGCCCTGCTCCGGGGCCTTGCTGGCGCCCCAGCCGGCGGTCAGCTTGGTGTTGATGAAGCCGGGGCTGACGCAGCTGCTTGTGAGCTGCGGCTGCCGCTGCGCGAGCAGCATGGTGTAGCAGCTGACCAGCGCCTTGGAGAGCCCGTAGCCGCGGTCGCCGTCGAAGCGGCTGCCCAGGCCGTACTCGCCGGACACCCACGCCTCGATCTGCTCCCAGCTCTCAGGCGCGCGGCAGAGGAAGGCCTGCGCCTGCGGGGGGCAGCCGCCGACGTACATCGGGCCGCTGCCGGAGCCGACGTTGACGATGCGACCCTCGCTCTGGCTCAGCAGGGGCGTGAACGCGTCGCACACGCGCCGGGTGCCAAACAGGTTGGTGTTGACTACTTGTTCGCCGGTCGCGCTGGACGACAGGCCGATGCCTGCGGACATCAGCGGTGGCACTCGTCTTAGAAACACGAACCAAACAAAAAAGCGGCGGCTATTTCGCTCAGACTGAGTCGATCATTATTCGAATGATGCTGAGGGCATCGGAGCTATCATCTCGAAGGCCGATAGATCTTGAGGCTTAATTGTGTGGCCCCTTATCTTTATAATATTCAGGAGGAGGGGATATAGTGGGCGGGAGGTAATGATGTCCCCGCGGTTCTCCCGCCCGCAGCCCGCACCTGCGTTGTTCACGACCGCGAACAGCGAGTCGCCGCCCAACCGCCGCGCCACCTCCGCCGCCGCCTCGGCCACCGACGCGTCCTCCGCCACGTCCATCACCACCAGCTCCACAGAGCCGTTGCTCCCCGGTTCGACGGACGCCACCGCCGCCTCGCCGCGCTCCGCGCTTCGGGAGGCCATCAGCACGCGGCAGCCGTGCTCCGCCGCCAGCTGCCGGCAGAGCGCGAGGCCGATGCCGTCGTTGCCACCCGTCACGAGGACCGCCTTGCCGGCTTCCGCGGCCGCGCTCATCACCGCCCCTCGTACTCGTGTCACCCGCGCGCTGGAAACCGCCCGCCGCGTCTCCGAGGAACGGAACGGCGTGCTTGATTTCGTGAGCCGGCAGGCGCTCGTTACTGGGCTGTGATGGGTCTCGGTCCTGCTCGGCAGTGCGCGGGGTCCTGCCGCCGATCGCAGCACGTCGCGGCAGCGGGCGAGGCGCGCCAGAACGGGAGCACGGCCGGCAGCGATGGGGGCGGCTAGCGGGAAAGTAGGCATGGTGCACAGTGGGAATGCAGTCGCAGGCATGCTTGAGTGAGCGCGCAAAACTGCTGGCCAGGCTTCAGGTCGTGGAGCGGTCACGGAAGGATGCGGTGGAAGAACGTGCGGAAGGTCTGTGCGGTGGAAGATCGTTGGTGTCGATGATGGAAGCGCGGGGGGAATTGGGAAGCAAGTAGGACGATGGAAGATGTTTGCCGTGCTGGCAGTCAGTAACTCGTGTGGCAGTCAGTGGAGCGCGATATTTTCGCCCGGGCGTCGTCGGACAGGTCGTATAGTGACTACGGGTACCCGGGTACTGTTGTAGGAGTGCTGCGCCTCACATACTGATGTACGCACGTTATATATTCGGCGCGGCGCGGTGCTTGGTCGATGATTCCGCGCGTGCGTGCAACATCATCAGCGTATATACGCGCGCGCCGCGCGGAAGTGAGAAATACAGCATTCCACAAATAACGTAATATAGTCGTGAAGTAATGTTAAGTTCGCCCGGGATCATCGGCAGAAGCCGCCCCAGCACCTGACCTCGTGCGCCAACTGCAGTCGTAGGTCTGGCATAGCGCCATTTGACCGTTGCCTTATTCGAACCCCGAAGGACTACTGCATCAACCAGGTAAACCCGGGATCGGCCCGGTCAATGTTGCCCTGAAATGACAGAGCCGGGAATCGATACGGGGACCTCCTGAGTGGGAGACCTCAGTCGTCTGTTCAGTAGTCTAATAAGGTCGCATTTCCATGTTCTTTTCTGATGGCGCTGATGCTGACGAAATTTTAATCGCCAGGTCGTTGCGATAAACGCATATATAGACATATTATAATCACCGGAAGATCGCCCGCGGGGTGCTACCACCGATCGCGGCAAGTCGCGGCCGCAGGCGAGGCGCGCCAGGGTGCCGAGCACGCGGCCAGCGCAATGATATGGGGGCAATGCAGTGGTGGGCTGGGCACTACAGTTTCAAACAATATATATGTGTATATATGTATATGTATATGTATATGTATATGTATATGTATATGTATATGTATATGTATATGTATATGTATATGTATATGTATATGTATATGTATATGTATATGTATATGTATATGTATATGTATATGTATATGTATATGTATATGTATATGTAAATGTAAATGTAAATGTAAATGTAAATGTATATGTATATGTATATGTATATGTATATGTATATGTATATGTATATGTATATGTATATGTATATGTATATGTATATGTATATGTATATGTATATGTATATGTATATGTATATGTATATGTATATGTATATGTATATGTATATGTATATGTATATGTATATGTATATGTATATGTATATGTATATGTATATGTATATGTATATGTATATGTATATGTATATGTATATGTATATGTATATGTATATGTATATGTATATGTATATGTATATGTATATGTATATGTATATGTATATGTATATGTATATGTATATATATGTATATTTATATGTGTGTGTGTGTGTGGCATGTGTATCCATCTTGAAAATGGCCCAAACAGTAGCACGGAAACAGGCGGCGAAATAGCGCACAAGGCCAATGTGTCGGCCGCTCTCTCATTCAAGTAAAGTTCGCCCCGGGCCATCGGCCGAAGCCGCCCCAGCACTTGACCTCGTGCGCCACCTGCAGTCGCAGGTCTGGCATAGCCATCAGACAAATGCCTCATTCGAGCTCGAAGGGCGAAGGCATCAACCAGGCAACCCCGGGACACGCCCCGTCGTGATTGCCCATGGACTTCTCGCGGTAGTAAGAGTCTTCAGCTTGTTCAAGCAGACAGGCGGGGCCACTCTCCTGCATTATGGAAACATTGATGCCATGAGTACAGGACGGGGACAACATCCTTGTTCCACTAGCTCTCTCTCTCTCCGCTTGTGATGCTAAACGCAGGCTGAATGCCGGAGTCACCCCAGCTTCGTGTCCAGTCCTATAACCTCTTGCGCCGCTTGTTGCCGCCTCCGCCTGTTGTCGGCAAGTCCTCGGGCACCTGGAACGCCACCATGTCCCTGCGCATCCATCCCCAAAGTCGCAGCCGCCGTTGTCAGCAACCCGACTGCGACTTCCGGGGGGGGGGGGGGGGGGGAACCTGGCGGCATCGTTATTCATGCGACACCAGGTAGTGCTGGCGCCTTATCGTAGTGCAACTGGCCGCTCAGGGGTGTAATTTCCGGATCGCGACACTCGAGTGTTACTTCTCAACACTGTTGGGGAGAGACAAGACATCCGGGGCAAGACTGGGATAAAAGGGGGGGAGGGGAGGAAACGATGGGACGGCGCGATGGATGGGGGCACGAGAGGAGGTCATAATAGGTCTGATCTATGGTCCTTCAGAAGCCAGGTGCGCATGCGTACACCTGCGAGCCGGTGTTGCGACGGGGTGCCGGTACTTCGACTGGAAGGATTCGAGGGTGTGCCTATCGCGGGTGCAGCTGCGCTGTGATTGCCGAGTAAACCAGTAAGGCATTGGTTGCCAATATTTGATGGACAGCGAGCCGCACGGTGGTCCACACAGCACGGCGCGGGGGAAACCAGCGGCGCGCACTTCTTGTGCCCCTTCTCGTGCAGGATGTTTTTGATCTTGGACAGCTCGCTGTTGACCTTGGAGTCCGAGGCCTTCCCCTTGGCCACCGTGGAGCTGCTCTTGCGGCCGCCGTCCCGCTTGACGCCGAACTGGTACGCCGCCTGCGACGCGCACGCCCCCACAGCCGGTCAGCCTGTGCGCATGAAGCCTGCCGCGCCGCGCCGCGGCTCAGCGACCCATGCATGCACGCCCAGCAGGCTCGGCATCTAAGAGAAGACCCCACCTTGGGGTTCGCCTCCTGGGACTGCTTGTACTGGTTGTACTCCTCTTCCGTGGAGAAGTCGTACCGCGACTTCACCTTGCCGCCCTGTTGGCGCGCAGGCACGGGCTCAGCGCAGAGGGCGGTAGCACCCGCTACGACCGCAGCCCGGCCGAGGTCGACATCGACGCAGGCGGCTCCTTGGCGACAAGGGGGCGGGCAAACTTGGCCGCGCGCCATGCAGAGGCGCGGCGCGCACCTTTTGGCCGAGGTCCATCTTGTTGGCAGCGCCCTCGTCATCAGAGTCCACAACCTGGAGCGGGCAGGCAGGAGCGCAGTGCACTGAGCGGCAAGTCACCTCGAGCCAGCACACAGGCAGCGCAGCGCAGCGGGGGGGGGGGGGGGGGGGGCAGCGGGTCGGCAGGCCGTGACTCCGCCCCCAAGAGGAGGGAAGCAGGGGGGGGGGGGGGGTATTCCGGGGGCTGGCGGGCGCACCTCATGCGCCATGTCGTAGTACTCCGGAAAGCACTCGGCGTACGCCTCCTCCGCAAAGCCCTTGAGCTCGGGCTTCTGCTCCGCGGCGCTCTTGCGCGGCTTCTGGTCCTCCGCGGGCGGCGCCTCCTCCTCCTCCTCGTCCGCGTACTCCGGCGGCAGCGCCGCGCCCCCGTCCTCCCCGTCCACCTGCACGGGGGCAAGCCACGCAAAGGCTCCCTAAAGCCGCTCCCGCAGCGTTTGCTGCCGACGATGGGTCCGGCGCGTAGCTACTCCGAGTGCCCCCCAGGGCAAAACACGAATCAACACTCCCGAGCGCCACGCGCCCGTGCCACCAGGTCAAGGGCTAGTACCTCCATGTCCACATCGCCGTCGTCGTAGTTGTAAGCAGCGGCACCGCCGGCCGGCGGCCTGGCTGGCCCCTGGGTGAGATGGAGAAAGGGCAGCGGGGGGGCAAGGTGGAGGGCGGGGGCATCCATGCAAAGAAGTGAGATGCGGGTCAGGAGGACAGCTACGGCATGCACCGGCTCACGTGATGCGCGATCAACGCAGCCAACAAGGCGCAAACTTGCGGCCGACAGGCAGTGCCATTGCGAAAGAAGGGGGGGGGGGGGGGGGATATATACCTGCATCGGCGGCAGGTCGTCCATCTCGTCCGCGGTGTCAAAGTAGCCGCCCTTGGCGCTGCACACAACGCACAAACGCATCACACAGCGGGCGCCGCTCAGCGCCAGTCACGCGGGGCATTTGTCGGCCGGGTGCATGGCAAGGTCGTAGGGTTGCGGAGGGTGGAAGCGGTGGCGGTGGGGGGCACACTGCTTGCCGTCGCCGTCCGCGGGCTTGTCCACCAGGTCGCAGACGTAGTCCTTGCCGGCGTCCCCAAAGATGTCGTCGTCGCTGTCGTCGCCCGCGGAAGCCGGCTTGCTGCTGGGCTGTTGCGACTGCGGCTGCGGCTGCGGCTTGGCCAGGGAGCCAAACGTGGTGGGCTTGGCAGCTGGGGGGCGAAGGGACGGACGGAGGGAGGGGGGGGGGGAAGGGGGGCGGGGATCAGCACGGCCACCTCCCTAAATGGGAGCCTGCCCCGCCCTGTCGGCGCAGCCCTCGCGAGCGTTAACAGGCGCCTCGGGAGGACGCAACCCAAGCGTTCCAAGGGACGGCACTTGCGCGCAGGTGCCTTGACACTGCACCCGGCGGGGCGGCGGGGTAAAGCGGCGCCCTCTAGCGAGCGCCAACTCGCCCAGACAGTCATCGCCGAGCATTTTTATCCGGTTCGAGGTTGCAAGATCTTCGTAATGGTTTCGGAGCCTCGGGATGCCGGCGCCCCCGGGTGTGGGGTAGGGCCGGGGGGCAGAGCAGGGTGGGTGGGTGGGGGGGGGCTGCTGCGGGAAGGGCGCACCCGGCTGCGCAGGCTGGTCCGCGTACTCTCCCAGAATCCGCATGCGGTCCTTCTTCTTGATCTGACTCCCAGCCGGGCGGCGGCACAGTCAGCCCCCCCCCCCCCCCCCCCCACACACACAGACACCAAAAACACACACACCAAACACACACACACACACACACACGCACGCACACAAGAACACTCCCCCGGCCACCCCTTCATTGATGGCGGGCAACGCAAGGCAGGCCCGGCCGCCCACCCCGCAGGGGAGCGCCCCGCACCTTGTTCTTCTTGCCGCCGGGGGCCAGCTGCACGTAGCTCATGATGGTGGCGACGCGCTCCATCAGCTGCTTGTCCACGCCCCCCAGCATCATCGGCGGCAGCTGCAGGCCGGAACGCCGCGAGGGGTTGGGGGGGGGGAGGGGGGGGGGCGAGGCGGAGCGCGTCAACACACGACCTCGCCGCCTTCAGCGAGGTACCCCCGCCGCCACCTCCCCCCAAACAGTGCGGAGGAGGACACCGCCATCCATGCATGCACTGAGCGAGCCCACCAGGCGGCCGAGGGCCGCCCGGGCGGGCGCACGCAGACGCACCTTTGGGCAGTCCGCCTTGGACCGGCGCAAGGTGGTCGGCATGTCGGACGGCTCGTTGCCCAGGTCGTCCTCCTCCAACCTGCCCGGCCGCCGCGGCCGCAGCGGCACCGCGCACCCTCAGCACTAGTACCACCTCCGCCCTGAGCCGGTGTCTGCTGCTTTGGTGGGCACCAGGCTGGGTTGTGGGTTGTGGGTTGCGGGTCAGGGGAAGCGGGGGCATACCGGTACAGGAAGGCGGTGCGGCCGGGCAGGAAGCTGTCCAGGGGCACGGCCCTCCGGGGCTCGCACACCGCCTGGTACACCGCCCGCCCCATCGCGCTCACAAACTTGACCTCCGGCTTGTGCGGCTGCGCGTCGGGGGCACACGGGCAGCGGAGTCAGAAGTGGAAATGGGGGGGGGGGGGGGGGGGGCAGTAGGGTCTAATTAGGGCTTCCTCTCGGTGTTGGGTGCCGCCAGCCCGGGCGCTTGCTGCGAGTTCCAGAGTACTCAAGTGACCTCCATGAAAAATAGCCCGGAATTCACTTGAAATTCAATCAGAATTCAACTGAATTTTGGATTGCATTTTTAATTTTACGGAAAACCAATCGGAATTTCGCCCGCCCACACCGCCTCACAATCCCAAGTTGTACATGGGAGGATCGGACGCGCTGATGTCAGGTTTGGGGGCCCCGAGGAAGCCAGGGTTCGGAGGGCCACCGGCAGGCCCCGCTGGCCGCACCTGCTTCTCCGTCTCCTCCTCCGCCGCCTTCTTCTTCTCCTTCTCCTGGTCGCCTCGCATCTGCGGCGCCGGTGCCCGTCAGCACTGCCCCCCCCCCCCCCCCCCCCCCCCCTTCCGGTTTGTTGCCACCGCCGCCACCGCGCCGTCGCACCCACCTTGTTCAGGAGCGCGTAGTCCAGCCCCTTCACCAGGTGAGTGTGCTCCACGTCGCCGCCCAGGAACTTGGAGTCCTCCACGCTGATGCTGGACACGTCCACGTCCTGGCCCTGAGGGGACCCCGGACAGCATCAGCGCCCGCCCGCACCATCGCCATCCCCCCCCCCCCCCCCCCCCCACCACCAACAAAAGCGCACCCACACGCAGCGCAGAGGCCCCACCTGAACCATCGCGGCGAGGTCCGCGTTTGCGAGCTCGTAGTCCACCAGCCGCCCCTCGCGGCGCTCCTTGGCGCGGTCTCTGCGGCCGCGGCGGCGGAGCCCCCATCAGGGGCTGCTGCAGAGGCGTGTGCCCGCGGGTGGGAGGCTCAATCAAGGGGGAGGCGGGGGGTGGGTGTTTGGGGGGGGGAGGGGGGAGGCGCGGGCTGCCGTCACCGGTACAGGGGCTCGTCGCTCTTCTCCTCCTCCTCGCCCTCCTTCTTGGCGCGCCAGTCGCGCCGCTTGGCCTTAGCCTTGGGCACCGCGAAGCCATCCTCCCCCACCCCCGCCGAGCCGGTGGGCGGCTTGGAGCGCGACATGTCGGGCTTGGCGCCCGGGCGGGGCGTGGACAGCAGCATCGTGAAATCCTTGTTGGACAGCTGCTTGTCCCCGAAGGTCTTCTGCGCCTCCGCGCCCAGCCCCTTGCGGGGAGGGGGCGGCAGCGGATTGGCGTACTCCGACATATCGCCGCCGACCGCGTATCAACCACTGCAGCGACTACTGCCGCCCCGTCGCGGCCGCCGCTCCCGCAGCTGTGCCCCCCACAGCTCTCACGCAGCACGCGCCTTCCCCGCGCCACCACCCAGCGCTGGCTCCGCGATCACTTCCTCCCGCGAAGCCGGGCGGCAGTACACCTGCTGCGCAGCACGCGCGGTCGGGGTGGGGGCGGGGTTGGGGGGGGGGGGGGGGGTGGTCAAGGAAGTCGCCGGGTAGCCGACGTCAGCAGTGGCAGCGGCAGGGGATGGCAGAGGCCGTGCAGAATTGACGTAAGGGAGATGCGGCCAGGTGTTGGTGGCTTACCGGCAGAGCCTACCGCGCCTGAAACGCAGGGAGATGTAGTGAAGTCGCTGCCCCTCAAACTGCTGCTGAATGATTTAGGGCCGAGGGAACAGTCGCTAATAGCGACTAATAGTAGCAGCGACTTCAAAGGGCTCGTCGGCGGCGGTGTTGCCATCCTCTGCAGCAGTACGCCTACGGGTAGTACCCGTACGCGCCGCGCACCTATATCGTCCAAGTCGGCAGTAGTCGCTAGTACGGTCCCGGTACATACTCGTACGAGCGGGCACGCGCAGCGCTGTACCTATGCTGCATCATTTTGAACTCGTATCACTCGCGTATTTTTCTTACGACCGTTATTTCCGTATTTTATTGTTTTATTTTGTATTCTTTCTGATTGCCTTTTATTTTGGTGATTTCCGATATCGCCTTCTGCTGCTAGCTCATGTAATTATTTGTATTCAATGTCTTCCTGGTCTAGTCCTAGCAGTCTGGCAATGTGTCTACCCGGCCTGGGTACCCATAGTCGTCGCTACTGACTCCCGTACTACTAGTCGCCCGGGTAGTTAGCGACTATTGCTGCGCCAATAAATCAATAAATGACTCAAGTGCGCCTAGTAGACACATGCGTATTACTTGTGATGATATGTTGAATGAAATGCTATGATATGTTGAATGAAATGCTATGATATGTTGAATGAAATGCTAATTATTAATTAAACATATGGACTGCAGGTTGTTGACATATAGTATACTACAGCTTGAGCCACGTGATGGTCGCACACAACGCGCGCTCCCCGGCTTCTGGAGTGTACGCGTTCACATGCCTCATCAGGCCAGAGAATGTGACAGTCTGGCGGCAATACGTCATTGATGCTGCGGAGACGGCGTTGGCGCCTCGTCCCCAACACATCACCTGGGGAGTCCCCGGAACGCAGCGAAAACAGTGAAGTTACATACACTAACACATGTAGGGTTTGATCGCAGCATGGGGGGAGCTTTTGGCATAGAAACAGGGCGAAGCGCTGTCCGGAACCATGCCACTGTGAGAGGACACGTTTGCCAGGGGAATGGGCTGCATGTTCGTTGCGAGCTGGGCGGGGAGGACGGCGCCAGCGAGCGCGCGGTCTCTTGGGGGGGCTGTTTGGGAGTGCGCCCAGTCTGTTGAGTCTGGAGCGGCCGGCCCGGAATCGGGCGCAACCACCTCGTTCTTTGGGTGAGACATGCGGTCGCAACTGCTCTCAATATCACCACCAGGGCTTCCGTCAAGGGCGGCATCAGGCGATGCAATGCCTGGATCCAAGACGAGACACACGGCCAGCAAAATTACAAGGACCGTCGCACCACAATCTGCCGAGTCAGCCGGCTATGCCATGGCCACGGTCAGAGCGCAGCTGCGAGGCGGCGCGGGAGTGTGTGGCAGCTCCGCCCGGAGGACTACGCGAGGTACGTGTCCACGATGTGCTGCAGGAACCAGTCCACGGTGAACTGCATGTGGTCGCTCTCGCAATCCAGCAGCTCGACCTTGCCAGCCTGAGTGGGCAGGGGTGCGCTGCTCAGGGCACTTGACCATGTTTATACACGTTCATATGTCGATCTATTTTGCGCGCGAGTGCGTTTGAGTGTGTCTGTTTCATATGTCTGTTTAGTGTTTGTGTTTTTATGTTGGGATGTTATTGTTTATTTTCTGTGTACGAGAGTGTGTTCGTGGCGATATACGTTGGTGTTTGTTTGTGCGTGTGAGAGTGGAGTTGTGAGATGGCATTAAATGGAAACACTGAAGTAAACAAGCGCATCATACAGTCTGACAATGGAGAAACATGCACTATCTCATTCATAAACCGCACACAAAGACTAAGTTCGTGGATAAGAAGCGTTTTTGCCCCCCCCCCCCCCCCCCCCTCCCCCCCCCGCGGGGCAAAGAGGAAGAAACCGCCAAATCAGTAAAATAATAAAAAAAGTTACCATAAATAGTACACAGAATTCTCGACTCGAAGCTGAAAAACATATATTGATTTGTTATTAGGCCCGCGAACGGCATTAGGTCTACGGGTAAATAAATACATGTGCGTATGCATGTCCAGGAATTTGAGTGAAGGGTGCGATGGGGCTGCCTGACGCTCCTCCGCCATCTCATATGCGCACCCGAGCTCCCCCGCCCCTCTCTGATTTAAACACAGGCGGCGCATGTAGCGCGCACCCCCTGCCTCGCACCTTGTCAAGGGTCTTCAACCCGATCCAGTCCTCCTTGTACAGCGGGGTCTCCCGCATGCCAACCATCTCACTGCCGTCCTCGGACCACCACGAGAACCACGCCGAGTCTCGCGGCACCACTGCACAATTTGTTTTGGGGGGGGGGGGGGGGGGGTCCCAGGCGGCAGCATGCGGTGAGCAAGGCGCACAGGAGGGGGCTCACACGAGGCAGGGAGTCAGAGCAGGAAGAGGGGGGGGGGGGGGGCACGGCGGCCACCTGTCTGATCCTCCGTGAAGCGCACCAGCACCAGCTTCTCCAGCTCCTCAAAGTTAGATGCGTACGTCGCGTTCTTCTGCTCGCGCTCATTGTTGATGTCGGCGATGAAGATGGACGACGCGAGGTACTCCTCCATGTTCTCCACATCCTGCGCGATGAGCGCGGCCGTGTGCCCGTTACGTCCGGGGGTCGGGTAGGGCAGCAGGGATGAATGCTGCCTCGCAGAATCCCTGGCTGAGGATGTGTTGGGGGGAGGGGGGGGGGGGGGGGGTTAACCTTGTAGTACTGTGCGGGCACTACGCTACTCTGGATCCACCCGATGTAGGCGCCCCAGTTGATGAGGCTGCGCGAGGTCGCACAGGACGACGCGTCCCTGCGCGCGTGGCCATCACATGTGGCGCCGCTCAGACGGAAGTGGGACGGCGCGCCAGGAGGGCAGCAATCAGCACACGCCGCGCCGCGCCCCTACCCGCAGCCAGGCGCCGCGCTGACGCCCTGGTGTTGCGCGCCCATGGTGACGAGCGTCTTCATCTTGGGCCCCGTGCTCTGGCAGCGGTGCGCCACAGCCTGCCAGCACAATCGCAGGCCCCTCACTGCCCGCCCGAGTTGCCGGGCTTGCACATTGCCCACCGTGCAGGCGAGGCAGGGCGCCGTGAGGGCGACGCGGCGGGCGCACCCTGAGGAACTGCCCGCCCTGTGAGAATCCCACCGCGTTGTATCCATCCGCCAGCTCGGGCATTTTGGCTAGCTGCGAGCACACCTGCTCCACCTGAGCAGCGATGCACATAGCCGCTGAGAAAGTGCTGGCCATGATGACTCCTGCTGCCGACCCCCCACCGACTCGCGCCTCTCACCTGGGAGTTCACGTTTCCAAAAAAGCTGGAGTAGCGGTCGCTGCTCTCACTCTCTCCTGTCGCGATGCTGAACACAAAGACACCTGCGGAATAGCGCGATCGAGGCGCAAGGTATCAGCTTCGTGGCATGAAGGAGAAAGGCCCTCCTGAAGCATTGCGTATTGGCGGGCACTTGAATATGCAGTGGAAGGTGCATGATCCTCCCCCCTTCCCCTCGGAAGGATGTCGCACAGTGTTTCCTGATAGTGTGTTTCAACGCACGCATTCTCACCTGCCCTTTTCAAACGGCCCCGTGTCGCTCGCCCAGCCAGGGACGTATATGTTGTTCAGCCTAACGTCGTCCGCTAGCTAATATACAGCGCTGGCTTCTGCCGACGGTGGGCGCGCACCTGGCAGGTGCTCCTCGATGGCGTCCACAACCGCGCCGATGCTCTGCGGGTTGCAGCACGAGTCGCCCAGCCCGTGCCACACCACGATCGGCGTGGGCGCCGCCGTGCCATCGTGAGGTTTGAGCGGCAGCCTGTGGTCGTTCGCCTGGCGCGGAGCCCAGGCGGGTCGGCCGCGGGCGGCGAGGACCGCGGCCCCGGCGGGGCTGGCGAGGCCCAGCAGGAGGCCCAGCAGGGAGGCCGCCAGCAGGTGGGCGGTCGACCGCGGCATGCTGTACGTGGTTTCAGCGCACGGGCAGAGTCGGTGTCCCGACTTGGGGGGGAGGGGGGGGAGGCGGTCGACACGTCGGAACCGTGCGGTCGCTGCTCCTCAGTGGGAATGGCAGGGACGCTCTGCTGTGGGGTTTGCTGATGTTTGGTTACACGCAGACGCTGTCGGTGCAGTATTGATGGTGCAGTTGTCGCGCGATTTATCTCCCCACAGGGTTTCTTGATAACCCGATCCAAAATATTAGGGCGTGGTGCTGTCAGGGTTACCGCGCTTACAGGTTGTCTACATACCCTGGTATGACATGCGCGACCTGCATCGCTGCTCGCAACATTTTTTTTTCCCGCAACATGTTCGTCAGTTTTGGTGCGAATTACAAAAAAAGCAGTAACAAATCCACCTACTGCTAAAAGTCGTGCTAATGAATCAACAGAGCAAGCCGCCTCATAAGTGCGCCTAAGACGCCTAAGTCCGTCAGTCTTGGTGCACATGCTGCGCCGCCTGCTTGCGTGCCCCGCCTTGTAGCTGCCGCCCGCACAGGTTACCCGGGTAGTACTCTGATGCCTTCACCTGGCTCTAATTCCCGTCTTCCCCTTACTTAATACAGGTACCTAATATCCACTATACCCTAAACCTAATTTCCATCTTCAAGGGTTCCAGCAGGGTTACAGCCCCTTTCGTAGTCGGGCGGGGGCGATCGGCACCACGAGTACCTCCCCCAGTACTTTGCGTGCATTCTCCGGACGCTCTCCCTGTAACCAAAAAGTTCACGAGTACCACAAAGGGGCATGCCGCTCAGTGCGTCTGTAGTGTGGATTAACACATGTGATATGTTGGTTACAGGGAACATCCTGTAGGAGCCCCCGTTGGAGCGCCGCGTCCTATCGTCCAGCCGTCTCACTGTTGCCGCCTGTCAGGTCACCCTGGGTATGATTCAAGCGCCGTTCGCTTACGGGCGCCCTGTGCTAGAAACACACAGTGAGGGCAATCTCCGGGGGCGGGCTCTTTTGTGCGCTCACACCCCAGCAGCTGAGCAGCGCCTCGGCGACGCCGCCCCACGCACACTCGTTCGTGGTGTAGCTCAGACTCGTTCAGTGCTGTCTACGCCTACGAGTATTCGAGTGCCGAGCACGTGTGCAGCTCCCCCTCCCCCCGTGAGGTCTAATGGGCTCCGACACGCCCGACGAGAGCAAACCGTGGTCCGCGTACCGGCTGCGGCAGCAGGCGGCGCAGGTGTTACGGCAGCAGCTGAGGCGGCGGTTCCCCCTGTTGGCGGTGAGTCCCAGAAGCGCCCCCCCCCCCCCCCCCCCCCCGCCCCCCCCCCCCCCCCCCCAAAAACCTCCGTTCCCTGGGCGGCCACACGCAAACACATCAACAGTACAGAAGAGAAGGGAGAATCCCTATTGCAGGAGGTGCAGCTGGCTGATGAAGGGCGCCATGGGTAGAGTGCAGTATTTAGCCATGAAGCGGACCTCGGTTGTTTGTGCCGGGTATCGTTCTCACCCCAAGTGTACAGGTGTATATATATATATATATGTATGTATATATATATAATATGTATATATATATATATATAATATGTATAATACATGTATATGTATATACATGTCTATATACAAGATATATGTGGCCTCCCACACGGCCTCCCAACCCGTGACAAGCTGCAATACCCACCCTTATGCGGTTTCCTCCATGCCCGCATCAGTCCCGGTCAAGAACGCACCCGGCATCTTTCTGGGGCTGCGCGCACAGGTGTATGCGCGCGAGTGTTTCGCCCCCTGTGACGTAAACAGCCACCCAGCAGCGGACTCGATTGTGCAGCAGCCCCTGCCGCCCCGGGGGCAGCGATACCCCGCACCCAGCCCTGCGAGATGACAATTGTTGCATGTCCTCGCACTCGCTCGCGACAGGCGCTTCTCCTGCTGGTGTTTGTATCGTGCGCCCGCCAGGTACGCGCCGGCCGACTGCCTCTGGTGTGTACGGAGCCCCCCCCCTCCCCCCCTCCTGCCTCTGAGCTACTCGTGTAATGACTGTTGGTTGTGATTGCTCCGCCGTTATTAAGGCTCAGATTCAGCGGGACACGCCCCGGGGTACCTGGCCCAGGCCGCGCCTCCCCCGCGAGCCCGACGCCGGGTCCATCCCGCACGGCAGGCAGCGACACAGCGGCTCCCGCGACTCGCACCCGCCCAGGAAGCTGACGCCGGCGGTCCGGCAGCCGCGGCGCCATGAGGCCCAGCTGCTGGGCGACAACGCCCCGGACGAGGGCGGCGCCGGCGGGTCGGCAGTGGATTTCTTGGGCGCCGACGGTGGCGGGGCGGAGGGCGCGGAGCACCGCGAGTACGACGCCCAGCACAGCGGCAACGTCATCTCCAGCGGCATCTTCGTGAGTCTGCGCAGCGGCGGAGCCCTGTCAGGCGAGGCGCAGCTGGAGGAGGACGGCGAGGGAGGGGATGCGGGGGAGGCGGACGAGGGGAGTGGAGTGGGGGGCGGAGGGCAGGGGGAGGCGGACGAGGTCAATCCGGAGGAGGAGAAGATTGGCGGGGAGGAGGAGGAGGGGGAGCTTGTGGCGCAGGGAGGCGGTGGGGGGGAGGAGGAGGAGGAGGAGGAGGAGGAGGAGCTGGGAGGCCATGAGGAAAGGGTGGCAGGAGGAAAGCAGGAGGAGCCGGAACACCACGGGGAGGAGGGTGAGGAGGAGGTGGAGGAGGTGGAGGAGGTGGAGGAGGGGGAGGAGGAGGAGGTGGGGGCTCATGAAGACGGCTTGAATGGAGGAGAGCAGCAGCAGGAGCTGGGAGGCCATGGGGGGGCGGGAGAGGAGGAGGAGGAGAGCGGGGGCAAGGAGGAGGAGGCAGGGCGGCGGGAAAACGACGAAGGACGCGTAGATGCGGGGCAGGGGGGCCAAGAGGCGGAGGAGCGGGCGGCGGGGGAGGAGGAGGTACTGCAGCCGCAGCAGCGAGCGCAGGCTGGCAGCGGCGTCCCGCCGGTGCATGGGATTCGGCCCGAGGAGGGCGGGGTTGAGCCGCTTGCCGCAGCCGCGGCCCGGGATGAGCCGCCTGTGGCCGGCGGGGAGGTGGCGGGCGGGTGGGAGCGGGACGAGGCGATGGAGGAGCCGCGGCCCGGTGTGGGCGGCGGGTGGCAGGAGGATGCGGGGCGTGCCGTGGCGAGCCGAGGAGAGGGCGAGGGGCGGGAGGACGAAGACCGCGAGGAGTCGGATGACATCGAGGAGGTGGAGGCCCGGCGGGGCCAGGCTGGCGGCGCCCGGCCCGGAGGCGCCCGCCCCTGGGAGGCGGGCGGCAACGTCCGCCGCCGAGGCGGCCGGCAGCCGGGCGACGAGCACTCGGCGCTCAGCCTGGGCAAGGCGCGCCTGCGGGAGCTGATCGAGGCGCAGCAGCGGGGCGGCCTCGTGGGCGCTGCCGGCAAGCCGGCCCGGCAGCGCTCCGGCGGCGGCGTGGCCTCGCCCCGGCTGCGCATCGTATCCGGCGGCCGCGGTGCGGCGGAGGCCAAGAAGCCGCCGGCTGTGGGGCGCCGCGCGGGGAGGCCGGCTGAGGGGAAGCCGGGGGGGCGGCAGGGCAGCCGGAGGAGTCCGCCGGCTGGGGGCTACCTGTACCAGGTGCGTGTGGGCCAGTCGGGGGACGGTGGACACCGCTCAGAGTCTGGCCGCGGGGCCGTCTGGTGGCGGTTCAGTCGAACCCGGGACAAGGCAATCCTTTTGCCGAGCATCCCTGGCGCGCAAAGGGGCGGGCTGGAGGGACAGCGGGCTGTGTAGTGTATGTGTGTGATCTACCGTGTCTGTGCAGCGAGGGAGGGGCCCACTGCGCCGGGGGAGCGGGGTGCATGAGGCCGTGCGCACGGGCATGCAGAAAGCGCGCGAGCTCCGTGCCCGTAGGGGTGCCGGCGCGGCAATGAGAGCACTGCGACTAGAGACCCGCCCCGCCTGCCAGAGGTGGTCAAATGCAGACGCCACCATAATACCGGAATTACAAGGCAAATGTTCCTCTGTGTGGCATGCAAGCCCATCAATGTGGGGCTTGTGGTAAGGGTTCCTTTGAACGAGTCGGCGCCCGTCGCTTTCAAGGCCGTGTACCGCATCGCAGCGAAGGCGGCGGCGCTATCTGTGGGTGCCGGATTGGGGGGGCGGGTTGGCTCTATCTGAGGATCGCGCCCTCCCGCCCGGCGGCCGCGCACCCCGTGCAGGACGAGGAGAGCCTGACGGACGAGGAGCGGGCGGCGCTGCGGGCGGAGCGGCAGCGGGCGGCGCAGGAGCACGCGGAGTTTGAGGCCCACAAGAAGGGCATCCTCAAGCTGCGCGCGGACCGCGCGCGGGCGCAGCGGATCCGCGACGCCGAGCGCCGACGCGCTGCCTCGGGCCGCGACTCGTTCGAGTTTCTTTCCTGACCGCCTTCCCGGGGCGCTGCTGCTGGTCTCTAGCAGGCGGACAAAAGTCCCCAGCGGGCGTCAACGTGGGGCGCAGCAAACGGCCACTCCCGCGCACCTCGCACTCCCATCACTCTCCGCGGGGATGCGCTGCGCCCACGACTCTGCGACACTGTTCAGCGCCCGAGCGCCCGAGTCGATGTCTTCAATTTTGGTCAATTGAAATTGAAATGGATTACAGCGTGCAAGCCTGCCTGCCGCTCTCCACTGCTCGGACTGATTCGTCCCCAGGGCATGTTGTCTCTCACCTCTACCATGGGACTCCCATAGGGCCAAGCGAGGGCATGCACGTGGTCGGCTGTGGGGCCCGGTGCGATGCGCCAAAGGGGCCGGCGGACAACGCAAGCGGCTGTTGGGATGCGGTGCGAGTGCGTGAGCATGGGGGGCGGCGGCGCTCCCAGCATGGACTGCAGTGTTGCGACTCCCCGGCGAGACACCTGTAGTGCCAGCTGTAGTGCCAGCCCGCTGCTGTGGTGCCGCAAGCATTGCGAAGCCGGCCGGCTGGTCCCGAGGGGCACAGCGGCGCGGCAGCTAAGCCGCGGGCGGTCGTCTCAGTGCCGCCATTGCTGACCTGTTCGGTTTTTTGGGGGGGGGGGGGGGGGGGGGCGGGGGCTTTAGGGTTTAGGGTTTATCTGCCCCCCCACATGCTGCCCGACCGTGGCACCAGGGTGTGGTGATCCACCCGCCGCGCTACATTCATCTCCGCGTCCAGCTCCCGCGGCTCCATGCGCTGCAGCCACGACTTTTTGGTCTTGTAGCACGTAGTCGGGGGGCTCGCCGGCTCGGCGCGCTGCATCGCCTCCAGGACACCAAACGCAGCAACCGACCTCTTTCGGTCCCCTTCGGTTTCCGGTGACGGCAGCGCCACCGAGTCTTGCATGACAAGCGCTCGGTTGGCCTGCCGGAGCAGAGTCCACCGCGCGGTGGCAGCATCCCGCCTGCTCACCCCGGCCATGCCGCGGCCGCTGTCTTCCCCTTGGCCGGACTCCTCACCGACGTCCTGGAAACGAATCCTGCCAGACGGGGTGGCAGGGAACATCTGGCTACCGGCGACCGCGTTCACGCCGCGGCTGGACGGCTGCACATCGCCTTGCGTGGTTGCAGCCCCGTCAGAGGGGGCAGCGGCCACTGAGTAGTCCAGCCGGCTCCCAATGTCAATCAAGCAGCCCAGGAACCAGCCCATGGGGTCGCCTTTGCCGCTGCTGCTCTCCGCTGGCGAGGCGCTGGCCTCCTCCTGTGCCGCCCCTCCAAACCAGCGTCGCCTTGGGACGTGGGCTGCCCCCACGGCTGGCCGCTGCCGCGCGCCCACTGTGTCCGCCTGCCCTCCCTCGTCGTGCTGTTGCCCTTCCTCCTCCTCCCCCGACTCCGACTCCACCTCTTGCATCCCGGCAGCGACATCGCCGACGCGGCCCCCTAGTTCCACCACACGCGGTCCAGCCGGCACCCACGACTCCTGTGCAGCACGGTGCCACAATTCAGGGGTTGCCCAGTCGCAAGCCCCCCCTCCCCCGGCCCTCCCCCTCTCCACAACACCACGCGCCACACTCGTCACACCTCTAGCATCCAAGCCCAGCCGCCCGCACCTGAAGCCTCGGGAAGGTGGACCACTTCACGCCGCCCTGGTCCTCGTCCTCGCTCGAGTCGCCGTCGCGGGAGGCGCTGAGGGGTCGCTCGCCTTGGCCCCCCCCCTCGAGAGAACAAAGAGCATGGAAGTTGCTGGACTCCGCCAGGACCATGGCCGTGCCCGTGCGGCGTGCAGACCCGCTGCCCAGCCGGCAAGCGGCACCTTCCGAGACGAAGCCCGACGAAATCGAATTAGAAACCGCGGTATGAAGAGCCAGCGGTCAAGTAGCATCAACGACAGCGACGACTCTTGCTACACATCGACGGCGGACCCCGCCTTTCTCGGCATGCTGCCGTGCTGGTTCGCGCCAGAAACTCCGAGCGCGCTCTCATCACCTTTGAAGAGGGGTTTGGTCACACGGGCAAGAGTCGGTTTCTTATCGCTACCTTTCCTGCACCTTTTCCTGCGGAGCTGAGCATCCGCCGGCGGCATGCTGCGCGCTGTGAGTACAGGTACCCGTACCCGTACGCATCGATGAGTACGGGTAGTATCCTATCTGTATACTGATGATTACATGTGCTAGCTGCAAAATTCAAGAAATCCATTCAGAAATCCAGAAGAAAATCCTATCTGTACTCATAGCGCGAGGTAGTCGATCGCGCGCGGGCTGGGGCGGATACTACTGGTACGGGTGCCGATAGTACATCGATACGTATTTTGAATTTATATATATGTTAAGACCCATATGAAAACGTGACACATGTGCACATGTGTCGCCACATGTGCACATGTGTCATCGGGGGACACATCTGCACATGTGTCAACACATGTGCACATGTGTCATTGTGTTTTTTGACACATGTGCACATTTGTTGTATGATAACACATATACACCTGTGTCAACTCCGGAGTTGACACATGTGCATTTGTGTTATCACATGTCCACATGGGGCATATTTCCGGCTGATGGCGACACATGTAAACATGCGCCGTATTGATCGATACACATGTGCATATGGGTCACCCGCGTCCACTGCTTTCTACGCATATGCACAGGGTCGTTTCTTATCCGTGAAAAACGAGATAAGTAGCGACCCTGCGGAGGGGCGATAAACCGCCGGCGGAAGTTGTTCAGGGGTGGCTGCCTGACGGGGGCGGCAGGCGCGCGGGCGGCGGTTCGCCCGCCAGTTCAAAATGGCGCGTGCACAGGTTGGATCGCGCACTCAGTACCCTTACTCCGAGCCCGCCTTGCCCCCTTGCCCCCCTCCAGCGCCGGCCCCAACCGGCGATGCGGTCTCGACTGCGGGACGTCATGCTCGACGGCCAGCCAGCCGCGGCGGCTATCGCTACACAGCACGGGGGGCCGCCCGGCGCACCGTGGCGCTGCCGGCCTACAGGCACCAGCTCCCAACGCCGCCTCCAGAGGACACTGCCTACATGGTCGACCTGAGGAGTATATGGCCAGCAAAGCGAAGAACATGACACTATGATTTGAGTCGGAGTACGCACAAGCTCTGGAGTGCTTGCGCATATACGACACCCTTGAGGTAGGATAGGAGGTAAGCCGCCGACGACACCCCGCCGCCGCCGCCGCCGAGGAGCCGCCGCGACCGCCGTCCGCCACTCGCCCCTACTCCACGTTGCCCATTGGCGCTCTCGCCTTGCGATGCTGGGCTAGAACGACCTCCCCCCCCCCCCCCCCCCCCCCCCCCCCCCCGGCTCTCTGTCGTTCTCCCAGCAGTCCCTCTGTCCCTCGCCTCCCTATACCGACCAACCGATCATATTATATGACCATGGCGTTCCTGCCTCGCGCGATCTTGGACTATGATGCCCCCGATCTCCACCCCTGCTGCCCGCCGCCCTCTCTCGTCGTCTCCTTCCTCTATCTCTCATGATCCCTGATACAATTGAACACTGTTATGCTTTAGATATGGTCTTACTTCCCTCCTCGACGCTGTTGCTATGGTTTCAGGAAAGGAAGAAGGCAGCCCCTACTGCGAGAAAATTCGAACTTCTCACTCGTGGCGGGGGTCAAGTATTGGTCAAGAGGCCAGTGCCCCCGTCCGCATCAGGGTCGGGCCCTTGCGCGAGCCTAACGCCCGAAGAAGAAGCAATATGGCTGGCGGTGGCGGCGGCTGAGGCGGAGAACGAGCATGTCCTGCCCCCCCCCCCCCCCCCCCCCCCCCCCCCCGCCCCCCCTTCCTGTGAGCTGGCAACAGGTCTCCCCTTCTGGTCTGCTCTGACCCTGCTGTCGATGCTCAGCAGCTGGACCACCAGGCAGACGAGCGACAAGACACGTTGCAAGCAGCGGCGGCCCCCGCCGAGCTCGGGAGCTGCAGGCGCCAATGAGTGGGTGTCGAACGCAAAGCCAGAGGTGGCGCGCATCCTTGTCGTGGTGTGCGGTTCCAGTCAGGGCCAGGCGCCGAGCTTCCGCAGCGAATGCGGCGTGCTAAGCGACCTCGTGGCTCTCAGTGGCGAAGCGTACAAGGCTGTGGTGCGTCCGCCTGGGAGTATGTGACTGTCCCTCCAGTGAGCCCAGGCAGCTGTGCTTGGGGCTTTTGTGTGTGTGTGTGGTGGGGGGGGGGGGGGGAGTTCCTGCATGTTGCTGCGTCTCATCGCTGTGCTTGACCCGACGGCGGCTTGCCTAACTCTGCGCTTGGGGCGTGGGCGCAGGTGGAGGTGCAGGTTGAGTGAACCCCTCGCTGACAGCGCTCCGTGACGCCATGGCGCAGCTCCACTCCACCCTGTTGTACTTTGTCTGCCCCGTCGTGGATACAGGGGACGGCAGCAGCGGCGGCCTATCATTGGGGGCGCTGCGTCTGGGCGGCAGTAACGTGGAGGCCGGCGGCGTGGCAACCCAGGAGGAGATCGCAGAGTGCACCTGCTCCGGTGGCAGCACCTGCCAGGTTGCCCCCCCCCCCCCCCCCCCCCCCCCCACCGGGCTTGCCGCCGTCCGCATCACCATCGCCTTTGCGGTGCACGCTCTGCCGCACACTTGACGGCATGCCATCACGGCTGATAGCTTTTTCGGTTGTACTTGATGCAAAAACATATTGACATAAAATATGATATTTGATATTAGAAGTACGGGTGCCAACTCACCCATAAGATTCTTGTTGTAAACCTCAAGTTATGCAAGCTATATAAGAGCACTCCCTATAGTCCCGCTATTGTTACGTCTAGATTTGACGTGGCACGCAAGGCAGGTTCCTATTGTCCGTGTTATCAATACCGCGTCTGCACCCGTAGCATATGTATGAGAATGTTAAATAATGAAAAGAAAATAATAATGTATCCACCCATCCGTCAGCACCATTGATGGCACAGCATTGGCTCCTGCTTTTGCGCCGCGGCAATGTGATGTTTGCCATAACATGTGCTTCTTCAACGTCGCAACGCCTGACGCTCCGTGTCGGTGCCGGGCAGGGCGTGAACGTGGACGCGAAGGACGGGATGCGGCTGGCGGAGGTGCTGCGGCGTCACCGACGTGGTGTGCTGGGTGTAGAAAGAGGAGGAGGTGCCCGTGGAGATGGCTGCGGACGGCAGCGTAGTGAGCGCCTTCAGCCGCGCATTCTTTGGGCGTTTGTGTTTGACGTCCTGCTGGGTGCGCTCTGAGTCACGGGAGCGGTCTGTCCAATTAGACCCAGACGTCGCAGACACGCCAGAGCGCCAAGCCATCAGGTCTAGGTGTGCTGATGTTCAGGCCAAGCAAGCCATAGCAATGCTGACCAGAGTGGCTGCACGTCATAGGCCAGCACCATTGGTTGGCGATGTCGTCCGTATCCCAATTCCAAGCGTCGACCGCTCCAAGCCAGATGCACAATGCTTGGTGTGCATCGTCATCAAGGTAACAATCCCTATGTATATGTAAATGTATTTTTGGTATGGCATTGCCTACGTACTATGTGCTTGTGGTTTTGATTTATTGGGTGTGTGACATATCATGGCTTTGAACTGGTGTTTCAGGTGAATGAGCATGGCCTTTCAGGCTTGCGACCAAGGCTGGAGTCATAAGGCCAACTTGTGGCCACGGGGATATTGATCGTGTGCGTGACAGTGTCCCAGCGCAACACGGGCTGCGGGTGTGCTTGAACAATGTCGAGAGAAGCCAACTGGAAACAGATATCAGTGCGCAATGCTTCGGCTTCTGTATCCCTATTTGCTGGCCAGGGTGTGTTGAGGTGTAGTTGCAAGGGTCCGTGCAGAACCAATGTATGCGCATGCCGCAAAGCACGCAGGAAATGCAACTCCGGGTGTCAGAATGGCGAGGGTGCTTCCACTAGCCAAGTTCTGACCCATGTCCGTGTCCTAAAGTGCGCAGCAATGTAATGATATGACACTTGCCAACACTAACTTTGCCATTGTCTAAATGCTGACGACATCCTTTTGTATATTGCTGGCTGATGTTGCTCTGTAGTGCCTTAGTATACATTTTAAGGGCATTAAACGAGTGGCCGGCATGCTTAAATAATTAATTTGTGCCTTCCGGAATATTTATATTTCAATAATTCTAAATTAGAACCCCACGCTCGAATTCCGCGGACGAAAATGAACGTATATTCATATGTGTCTTATCTCACACTCGAAAATGACACATGTGCACATGTGTGACGTGTCGGGCCACACATATGCACATGAGCCATACTGTTCATGCCTCATGTGCACATGTGTCGTGATCAGCCGGAAAAATGACATATGTGTACATGTGCTAGCACATGTGCATATGTGTCGTTTTGATTTTGACACATATGCAGATGTGTCACGAGGAACACATCTGCACATGTGTCAAAAGCAAAATGACACATGTGCAGATGTGTCCCCCGATGACACATGTGCACATGTGGCGACACATGTGCACATGTGTCACGTTTTCATATGGGTCTTAACATATACATATAGTCGCTCGCTAGTTTGGTACTGGTACACACCGCGCACCTGCTGGCGCGCCTCGCATTGGAGAATAATAGCGAAATATAAATGTCGGGGTACGTTTTCCAGCACTCTAAAACAGTAGACATGACATGTAAATTTTAATTTGCGGGTGTAATCCGCTTTTTGCTGCTACATCGTCATCCTTAGTGCTCGAAACGGCGTACTGCTGGCTGCAGCAACAGACAAGTGCCCGTTCGGCCCGCACAGGGGGCCCCCGCTCACGGCCGCATCATCGAGTCAAACGGGCACCATGTGCTCTCGAAATTGACTACTAGAACTGAAGCTAGCGATATGGGTTAAAAGGATCCTTACTAGTGATACAAACCTTGGCCTCAAGACCGGGGGGCCCCGTGTTTTGGCGGACGCGGGGCTCTACAATGCAGCGACTACTAGAGCATTGATCCTTGCGGCTCTCTGGATTCCACACTCCTGCAACGGGTCTACTTGTTCCCGCCCCACGTGTTTCCGCAGATCCAACACGCCGGATATGCTAACGTCTCGCTCGCGTTTTCAGAAACACCGCCCGGCCCCAATCCCTCACACGCGAGAGGTTGAGGCAACCATCACCAACCGAGCGTACGAGCGTTAGCACACACCCATACGCCAGGCTGACGCGCGTCAGTGTCTAATATGCTTTTATTAACGCTGTATGTCTTCATCGAGCATTTACGGCCGCTAAATAACTTAGTACCATCAGCCCTATATTGAACTCAGGGGCAGGCTGCAACGACAGGGCCACCTGCCTATGCTGGTCAACCACCCAGCTATGTCGGTACACTTTGATGATAAACATACGCGGCTGACAATATATTAGCGGTCACGCCACCGCGACCAATCTCGGTCGATGCCCGATAGACCACCGACCCATCCGATGTCTGCATAGGTAGGACCCACCGACCCGGATTTTCCGCCATTTCGACACCCCCTACTCGCTCCGGGACTCCCACCCCGGAAACCGATCCCTGTGTCTCTTTGATAAGCGGTGGCGACTAGTTCATCAAGATGGCAGCGGGGAGATACACTTCTCAGCACCGCGCTCGGTGTTGCTACTGCCGCACTCGTACATACCTCACCAAGCTTGCACAATCGGGCTTTTGCGGGGGGGGGGGGGGGGGGGGAGGCCTGGCGCCGCCCGCCGCTTTGACAACAACCAGCATCTCGGCTAAAAAGCAATCCCCCCCCCCCCCCCCCAACCCCCCCCCCCACACACATCCAAATCGTGCAGCAAACCCGTATGGACCAGCACGAGTCCTGTCCCGGGGGCGAAAAGAAAACCAGCACGCGTGCGGCAGTAGCAAGACCGAGCGCGGTGCTGACAAGTATATCGCCCCGCTGCCATGTTGATGAACTAGTCGCCACCGCTTATAAAAGAGACACAGGGATCGGACTCCGGGGGTGGGAGCCCCGGAGCGAGTAGGGGATGTCGAGATGGCGGAAAATCCGGGTCGGAGGGTCCTACCTGTGCAGACATCGGATGGGTCGGTGGTCTATCGGGCATCGACCGAGATTGGTCGCAGTGGCGTGACCGCCAATATATTGTCAGTCGCGTATGTTTTCCATCAAAGTGTACCCACATAGCTGGGTGGTTGACCAGCATAGGCAGGTGGCCCTGTCGTTGCAGCCTGCCCCTGAGTTCAATATAGGGCTGATGGTACTAAGTTGTTTAGCGGCCGTAAATGCTCGATGGAGACATACAGCATAAATACAAGCATTTTAGACACTGACGCGCGTCAGCCTGGCGCCAACTTGATGAACTAGTCGCCAACGCGCATTAAAGAGACACAGGGACGACTCGCCAATTCAACGCCCTTCTTGCGAAAGCGATGCATAGAAGAGATTGCCGTGCGGGCCCCGAGGCCCCTCTACGCTGCCGCGACGCTGTCCCCATGACTGCCAGCGGGCGTGCCATGCAAGCGAGCGCGAGCGACATGTTCCGCTTTGTATAAAAAGGAGCTCCGGCACGGGTTGCCCCCGCCGGTCGTCCGGCAGCTACGTGGAACGACTACACCCGGCCGGCTAGAGGGGATTGGGGGGGGGGGGGGGGGGGGGGGGCTCGGGCCGGAACTGCCGTGTCACTGCACTCGGCGCCGCTTGGCGGCGGCGGCGGCATCCGCGGCGGCGGTGATCTCCAGCGAGCGCTGGTAGAGCGCCTCGATGGCCTCCACGGCGGCGTCCGTGGCGGCGGTGAAGGCCTTGCCATCCGTCCAGGCGTCCTGCCCCACACGCGCCACGCAGTCCACCACGCCCTGCACCTGGAGGGGGCCGATCGCAGCGCCCCGGGTGGGTGGGATGCCGTCAGGGGGTTTGTCTTGAGGGAGGATGGCCGGCTGACACCGGCGGCAGCGCTCCATTCCATTGGGTTATTGTTATATACTACTCACTCTTACATGTTATATACTATACACAAAAAGGTATAAATATAATACTACATGAATAAGTAAATAAAATATTCTACATATATGTATATATACACATACATACATAGAAACATTTATACATAAATATAAATATAAACATAAACATAAATATATATATATATTATATATATATATATACATATACATACTACAAATATACACTGTACATATGTACTATATATGTGCTATATATCATACACTACTCACAGCTCGCAACAATGGTGTACTGTTTTGCACCGCCGAGGGAGTTGGGGAATCGGTGCTACACTCGCGATGTGATCTGGGTAGAAGAATAAGGGGGGGGAGGGGGGGGTGGGGGGGGGGGGGGGGGCACTGCTGGCTGGGTTGGTCGCGTGCCGCGGCGCACCAGGTTGCGGTCCTGGGTGACGTCCTCGGCGCGCTGCGTGAGCTTGTGGGTGCGCGACGCCACCTGCTCCCATGCCTCGATGCACTCCAGGCACGCTTTCATGGGCTCCTGTGGGGAGGAGGGCCGGGTGAGGAGGGGGGGGGGTGCAATGCCGCGGGTTTCAGGGCTTGGCCGGAAGGGCCGTGGAGGTGGTGATGGAAGGGGGTAAGGGGGAGGGGTGTTGGGGGGGGGAGGGGCGCACCTTGGCCTCCGCCACAAACTTATTGAGCTCGGCTGCAGAAGACCCGCCGGGCTCTGGTGTCCGCACAGCGCGTTGCGGCAGGCCCTGCGCGGCCGCACCCATCGCCACAGGTCAGCAGGGTGGCCGCTCCGCACACGGATGTCACTACACCGGCGGCTGTACGCATGCGGAAGGCGCAGCCCAGCCTTCCCATGGCGTGCGTACGTACCGGGCAAATTATACAGGCGTGCATTTAAAACCCATTTCCGGGATATTTCGTGCAGTATTCGTGTGTGTTAGGAATATAGTACATGGTTCTGCCGACTTGAAGAATTACAGGTACTAGCGCGTAGGTGGCAATTTATTCTGAACGGCGGTGCCTGGCCGTGATATTTATATTTGTCGCCCTGCTTCTATCGTTGCCATAAACCGGATTAATTGAGTACTGGTACTACCACGACAATTACTACCGGTGCGAGGACAGCACCTGCTGCCGCAAATAATACTGAATGATGCTGATATTACTGACTAATTGCTGGTTAATTACTGACTCTACCGATATTACTGAATTATTTCTGAATATCAGTAATACTCATAATGATGTTTATAATTATAGTTAAACTTATAATTACAATTATAGTCATAATAAAAATCATAGTTAGAATTAGAATCAGAATTGGAATTGAAATTGGAATTAGAGTTATAGTAATCATATAGCTGTAACTGCAATCATCATTATTGAGTAATATCCGTAATATTTATACTGATATTACTGATTAAGTACGAGTTGTTAATGACGATTAATTACTGGTGTGAATTACAAAAGGCCGGTAACAAAACCACCGCTAGAAGCTGCGCTACATGGGAGATTATTGTGAGAGAAACACAATAAGCCGCTCAAACGCGGTCGCCCGATTAAAAGCGGTACTGTACGACCGACTAGTGATTACCAATACAGTACGGGTACTGGTTTGCAATAACCCTTTTACTGTACCTATTCTCGTACATCCGATCGCGATCATATACGCGACCGAAAATTGCAAATGATGAACATTAACCGAAGGAGTACTGAATGGACAGTACAAAATCAAGCAATGTCCCAAGTGCTTTCCGAAATCGATTCGCAATACGACTTAAATAGCCCTGTCAGATTTCTTTCAAGAAAAGGTAAATTATAAAGACCTGTTCTATTACTAGTACTATTTCACTCTAATTGCCGCACTTGCATCCCAATAGACCGGCGAGTTCGGCACGTTTAGATCTAATACAAAGCTCACCCTTTCAATCTGCCAGGTTTAGCCTTCCGGTTTTGCATAGGGGCAGTATGTGTCGATCTCGGATCCTTGGGGCGGTAAGCATGCAACGTACGCCTATATGCCGAATACGCACACCGTGCCGGCATCCAGGGGTGCGGCAACACCTGTCGCGCGGCGGGCTGTAGCCGCTTTCACAGCTGCCGGGCGTTGCATGCATTTCCGGGAGGGGTGGCAAGGGGTGGCGGGGGGCACGCACCCGCTGGCGCTTGCCGTCGGGCGTGCCGGCCTGGCTGTGGCTCTGCTCCGCCGGGCTGCCGGCGTCGCCGGCGCCGGGGGGCGTGGAGACCTTGAAGTTGGCCGCCTGCAGGCAGGCAGAGAGGGGGGGGAGTCAGGCCAGCGGGGTGGATGTCAATCATTGGAAAGGGTCGCGGGAACTAGGTTTCTGTGCCTGGTAGGTCACTATTTGATGCGTTTGGGTTGATTATGTTTTAAGCCATATACTTTTTAGAATTGCATTAGGTTGGGTTTTGTATAACAACCGGGTAGGCTTGACTGTGCATGATATATCATTATAATTGGCAGCGTGAGATTAGTCAAATAAAACAATCAAATTGAGTAGTTACAAGCTTAGGTTGTTAAGCTTTATTGATTATAGACTATCGTGAATTCAAGTTTGTAAGGTTAAGTTCGTAACTTGGGTCAATCGTAAGGAAACAGGATCAGTTCAGGAGTTTGGATAAAATTTTTTTGAGGGGGGGGGGGGGGGGGGGGGGGGGTTCATGAGTGTGGTGTTAAAATGTGTCCGCGCCTGCCTTCACACAGTCACTGATGGGCAGTACGAGTTCGATACTGCCGCCAGAGGGGCGTTGCACCATCGCGCCGGCATTTGGATGGGCGCAAAACCGTTCTTCCTAGATCTGCTGCTGTTGCGAGGCAAGGACGGGGGGGGGGGGGGGGGGGGGGGGGGAGGGGGGCTTCGCCTTCTGGAGGCGGCCCTTCTGCGCCTTCAATGCGCGCGTCTTCATGGTCGCGATCATGCGGTACAGCAGCGCCTCGATCGCGGTGGTCACCATCGCCTTCATGCTGTCGTCGGGTGCTGCCTCCTGGACCTGCAGGCGACGGATGGCCAGACGCACACACACCCTCAGCCCCCCCCCCCCCCCCCCCCTCCCCCCCCTCCCAAAGCCCGCGCGCGGCCGGCAGGCGAATACATGCAGTACCTGGGCGCCCATAAGAACCCTTAAAAGTTGTCTAAGATTGGGCGCTTGCATGCAACCTATGAGAACCCTTCTGATCAGCCTGAAAGTTGGCTTGCGTGCACCCCATAAGAAATGTCTACTGTCTATGTCTACTGTCTAATGTCAATGTCTATTCCGGTCGCGCATGCGGGCGGCTGGTGAGCTTGTGCCATCATGATTAACAATGACGCGAGTTGGAGTTCCCCATCAAGCACCGGGCCCCGAGGGGAGCCGCACCTTGACCTTCCAGCGCACGAGCTGCGCGATGCCGGACTGCTGCGCGAGCGTGGTGACCTGGGTGCAGAGCGCCAGGCCGCCCGCAACGCCGCTTTCCAACGAGGCCATCGCCCAGGTGAAAAACTTGGTGAGGGAGCGCACGTGCGCGCGGAAGTAGCTGAAGGTGGGGCCGTCCTCGCGCATGATCTTGTCCGCCTGCGGAGGGGTGGTTGCAGGGATAAGATGAGGGTTAGAAGCCCTGTACCATGGCGTTGCGACCCCAGGGGCTGATGACACAAGAGATGGATATTGCAGCTTTAACGTGTCATACAGATAGGATTGTTAGAACGTTGACCCGGTAGGGTTTTCAAGGGTATAATAGGTTATTATATTTAGGGTCACAGGGTTACAAACTGGCGGGGATATTGGATGTCTGTAGGGGCTTGCGGCTCTAGAGGATCGTCATGAGGCTGCTGGGGCACAGGTGATTAGGGTTTCATGCCCTAGCTAGCCAGGCGCGCCGAGGGGGGGTCACCTCGTGCTTGAGCGCGCGCGCCTGCTGGTGCAGGTCCTGCTTGCGCCGGTCCAGCTCCGCGACGCTTGGCTTGCCGGCGGCCGCCTGCGCAATGGGCGCGGCGGCGCTCAGAAAGAAAAAAGCCGCTCAGAAGTAGCCACGATAGCGCCGCAGTCTCTCGGCGCGGAGCCATCTATGCGCTGGTCCCTTCTCACCTTGCTCGGCCCACCACCATCGGCCCTTTCCACCATCCGAAACCAGAGACCCTAATCCTAAACCCTACATATCAGCGGTATCTAGACTAAAGCCGGGTCCACTATACCCAGATTCGTTCCAACACCTCAATGACCAAATAAAAGAACAAATCAATCCATCACTAACTAACTAGACAACTCAACACCCATCCATCCATCCATCCATCTATCAATCAGCCAATCAACCGATCAAACAATCGATCAATCACCGCCAAGAAACTGCGGCCTTACAGTTATACACTCACCGGTGCGCGCCCCCCCTAAAACACTATCAACTGTCTTGCCGCATCGCATTGATGTTCCCGCGCTCTATTCGTGGTGTATTCTGACATGTTCACATCTATTTCTCTTTTGCATGGGGTGGGGGTTGGACACCGTCGACATGTGCGAACCCAAAGTGTGTTTGCGGTATGCGTTGATGTCTTTGTGTTGTAACTGCCTGCATGGGGGGGGGGGGGGGGGAGGCAAGCGGGGGGATGCCTTCGCGGGCTCCACGCTGTCCCGGCCGCCCATGTGCCGCGCACGGGTAGTCGCGTCAAGCGGCTCTGCCGGCTCCACGGGGCTCTCCACCTTGTCCGCCTCGCGCTTGCGCCCCTTGGGCGCGGTGGGCGGCAGCGAGGAGCGCGGGAGCGAGGGGCTTCCCTCGGCGGCGGTGCCCTGTGGCGGGCGGAGCGCGCAGGCGTGAGGGGAGCGCCGGCGAGGTGGGGTGGGGTGAGAAGGACCGCAGGGGGGGGGGGGGGGGGGGGGTTGCCCAGCGCAGCAAAGACCCCCCCCCCCCCCCCCCCCCAGTTAGGGTGCCAGATAAGGCGGTGAGGAGAGTGGGGGACCGCTGTGACATCTAACCATATATGGGTGCCAACACACCCATCAGAACTCGTCATGTATAGTGAGAGCCCTTTCTATAAGCCTCGACTGGGGCTCGCATGCAACCCATAAGAGCATTAGCTATTGTTCCACTGTAGCCCCGTCCACATTGGACCTCTGGCAGGCGGGCAGGTTCATATTGCCACCCGCTCCCTGTTGGCATCCGCAGTGCGTGACGGCGCATTTGAACAACACCGGTTAGACGCGCCGGCCACCCTGCTTGTTTGGACCCGACTGCGGGGCAGATTGGCCAAACACTGTCGCGTATTTCCCAACTCATTGTGCCGGCAAATTAATGATGGCGGCCTAAAGCCTCGGCGCTCCCCGTCAGGGGGATCGGCACGCACATGCTGCGTTCATGTGGTACCGCACATGTGTCGCAGGATGGTGATCGATTTCTGCAGCGGCAGGAGGGCGCACTGCCGCAGTGCACCGCGGCGGTCGCGTTGAATTCGATGGTAGGGGAAGAGACTCCGGTAGATAGGCGGAAGGACAGCGCCGGAGGGGGGTCAAATGGGGCATAAAGAGAGTTGCAGCAGGGGTCGGGCCCGGGGGGGAGGGGAGGGAGGGGGGCGAAGGAGGGGGGGAGGGCGGGGGGGGGAGCGCACCGGATCCGCGGTGGGCTTCCGGGTGTCGAGCTTGCGCTTTGCGATACCCAGCATGGCGGTGTCCTACGGCGCACGGCAGCCAGGAGGTGAGCGTGTCGCACACCGCATACGTCGGCCATGGCCCGCCCAGCGCTCGCGCGCGTGATACCAGGCATTCCAGGGTTTTAGGGGTTTCACAGGTGTTTTCGTCGCCCCCCTTTTTATTCAGAAGCTTTCCAGGATTATAGTTTAAAGATTCGAATAAACACATTTCACGGCTCTCCTAATAAAACATGCGAACCTCGTAACACCCTGCGGTGGGTGCAGGCCTGGCTTGTCGCCACGTGGAGAGCCCGGGAGGGCGGCGGCGGGGTGAAGCCGGGGGCCGGGGGGGGGGGGGGGGGGGGCTTGTCTGAAGGAGGGGGGTCGCACACGGCGCTCGGTGTCGTCCGCCCGAGCCGAGCCCTCACGCGAGCGCGCCCTCTCGCGCTCGCCCTTGCTGCCCACTCGCTCCTCGCGAGGGCGGCGCTCCGCCTCGTACGCGTCAACGATGGCGCGACGCTCCTGCGCACAACCGGGCAGCGGTGTCAGCGACCGGCCGCGCGGCGCCGAGCTGGTGCCGGCCCTTGCTGCGGCGACCGGGCGGCGGTCCCACGTGGCGGCGCACTTTGCGGCTTTCGTGGTCTCGGCTGTCGTAGTAGTCGTCCCGAGGGGCCCGCTCATCCCTGCGGCGGCAACCACGGCAGAGGCGTCAGCAGGCAGCCAGGAGATAGAGAAATATAAAAAGTATCCTAAGACACATAAAGTGTCTTCAATCCCACTACTTGTTTTCTTTCATGACGGCAGCGGCAGCGATGGTGCTTTGCAGCAGGCGGCGCGCACCTGCCAGGCCTGGCGGCTCCCTCGTCGCGGCGGTGCCCATCCCGTAACTCCCGACGGTCCGGCACGTCGCGCGTCTGCGAGTTGGAGCGCCGAGGGCCCTCCTCCCGCCGGCTGCCCTCCGCCCGCCTGCACACCACAAGCTATGTTGCAGTTCGCCGTCTGCGCGACGATTTCGTCCATGGAGGCCGGTAACCGAACCGAAGATAGCCGCAATGGCGCTCGGCAAAAGCCGCAGCAGGGGGCGCGCACCTATCCGCCCTGTCCTGTCCGTCTTGTCCGTCCGGTCCGCGGGCGTATCGCTCGCTGCGGCCGCGCGGCGCCTCCTCGCGCGCGTACTTGTCCGGCGGGACCGCCGACTTCGGCTTCTCGCCGTCGCGCCGCTCCTCGCGACTATACCTGCCAGCCGCCGCCAGTCGTGAGCACGTCAAGGGCACCCAATGACGCGAGTCGCGTTCCGCAGAGTCCGGGGTAAGTCGGTCGTGCCATACCGGCTGCTGTCGACACGGCCGCCGTGTCGGCTATCGTCCCTGCCCCCCCGCTGCTCGCGGTCCTCCTCCAACTCGCGCCCGCCGCGACGCTCCTCGCGCCCCGCCGAGCTCTGTCGCGGCAAGCCATCCGCGTCGCGACTGGCGTAGCGCTCCTCGCGGCGTTCCTCGGTACGTTCCTCGCGTGGCCGACTGGTGTCGCGCAAGCGCACGCTGTCGGAGCGCGCCAGCCTGCGACCGGCCAGGACGACAGATAGAAAAACACATGAGAATAGGCAATGATGAACCCAAAGCTTGCACCGGTAAGTCTAAGTGCCATGTCGTGCTCATCGTAGTAGCGTGTCAGCCAGGCTGCGTTTACTTGATGATATTCTTCATACGCAGCACCATGATGTAGTGATGTATTCATGGGAGGTGTCTCCGCGCAGGTGTGTACAGTACACCAATAATAATGGTTCCTGTATGGTATACGCACGTGCGTGGAGTGTTGTTACCGCAGCTCCGGTCATGAGTCGCAAATAATGATATATGATGTATGGCTACATGCCATCGAAGTCGGTACACTTGCGCAATAATATTGCTTTGATTGCTAAATCGGCGCTGTGAAACACCGGCACACAATGTGTACACCCCCAGCCCCCCAATAATTGGGTGTATGGTGCGGGATCATGGGTGCGGGAGATGCTGTGCTGACGGTACCAAGCCCAGAGGGAGTACAGCCGGCAAGGGAGGGGCCAGAGGGGGAAGGGGGCGGACCTGCCGCCCCGCCTGTCCTCTGCCCCGCGGGCACCGGCCACCTCCTTGCTGGGCTCCCGCTCCCGCCTCCGCTCCGACTCCTCCTCGCGGGCCTTGGCCGGCGCTGCCGCGGCGGAGGCACGCCCGGCGCCGTCCTCCGGCTCGCGCCGCCGCTCCGGCTCCGGCTCCGCCAGGCCCCGCGGGTGCTGCCCGCCGGGGGTCTCGCCGCCGTCGCCGCTCGGCCGGCGCTCCCTCTCGCCCGCCGAGGTCGGCTTCAGCGCGGGGCTGCCGCTGCGCGCCGCGCCCTCGCTGTCGTCCGCCTGGCCTGGGCGCCGCCCCGCGCGCTTGGCAGCCTGCCGCGGCCCCCAGCGCGTCACCATCAGCAGCCCGCCAGGCGCCCTCCCTGCATCAAAAGAGGCCGGGCGCCGATCGCCCACAGAGGGAGCTGCCACATCTCCTACCCCTCTGCCGCATGAGGAGGGTCAGCGGGCACCCACCTCGGCGTCTCGCGGCTGCTTGGGATCCCCGCGGTTGCCGTCACGGCTGACAGCCGCGCGCTCTTGTTTCCTCACATCTGCGGACGGCAGCCGCGGTCAGCGCGCCCCGACGCTGCCTGCGGCCCTACCCGGCCCCACACTTTGGGTTCGCATTATGCACGTATGCAGTGAGTATGTACAGGTGCCGGCGCGGCGACAAGAGCAGTGCAAGTGAGAACCCGCATTGCTCGCCTGGTAGAGAGGTCAAATGTATGGAAAAACAGCATAGCGGAACTATAGCGAATGTTCTTACAGGCTGCATGCAACCCCAAATCTCAGGCATATAACAAGGGTTCTGATCGGTGCGCTGGCAGCGGTAGTACGTAGGTGTGCACATATACATATGAATGTGGTATCCATCTGTATACAGTTTCCTCCCGCGCGAGGAGGTTAACAACCATGTGCATGCGAAAACCCATCAGAACACGGGTTTTAGAGAGTAGGGGACTTGGGGTGCAGCGGGGTGGGCGTGGGATATAGCATATACCACGACCTGAATGTAGTATGCATATGTAGAACTGTATATATGCTATATACATACTGCACATAGTATAATATATGTAGCGTGTATTTATACATATAACATATTGAATTGTACTTATAGTATGTATACATATACTATACGCCCCCCCCCCCCAATAAATATGGCAAAGGAACTCTGAGTCACCGCTGCAAAACAGTCTGATGCTTCTGTGACCCTTGTCCCCAATTAAATGCCACGGGTAATCAAGCGCCCCTGGGCACACGTGCGCATATGAGCGAGAGCGAGAGAGAGAGAGAGAGAGAGAGAGAGAGAGAGAGAGAGAGAGAGAGGGGAGAGAGTGCACGCGCGCGCTGGTTGGCACTGGTTGGCGCCGTTGCCCCGTATTGTCCGAGGCGCACGGGCACACCTGGCTGCTCAGCGGGCGCCCCCGCCGCGGCCTCCTTCTCGGGTTTGCCGCCACCGGCCGCCTTTTCTTCCTTGATTGACTTCAAGATGGCGGCCTTGCTGCCGAGGCTCACCCTGTCCGCACACCACATGCTCAGGTGGCCAGGCAGGAAGGCAGGCCGCCGGGCCGTTAACGAAAGGGAACGACATGCATAGGGGGGGGGGGGGGGGGGGGGGGGGGATGCAGTGCCTTGGTGGCAATGGCACTATGCCCACACAAAACAACGCGACAGCGCTACACCGAAAAACGCGATGTGTCTAGATGTCCTGAGCCAACACGGCTACAAGCCAATAAGGTGTGACATTGTGGATATGATCCTGCGAGGGTTCGAAACAAGGCGGCGGCGGCCGGGCCCTTGGCCCATGGCAGGAAGGCCCTGCCCAGAAGCGGCCGCCCGCTCAAGTCACATGCCACCCCCACCACCACCAAATACACACACACACACGCACACGCACACACACACACACACACACACACACACACACACACACACACACACACACACACACACACACACAATTCAGACACACATAATCCGTTGAGTTTGGAAATGCCGACATGTTGCATTCGACCCCCCCCCCCCCCCCCGCCCCCCCCCACACACACACACACACACCCTCCCTGCCCCCAAACAAGGGAAAGGGACTGTGGTGGCCACATACAGCGTGAAAAATGCACTCCAGCATGTCCATTTCTGTACGCGCTCCCTCGCTAACCCCCCCCCCCCCCCTCTTTCTTCCTCCCTCCCTCGATTCCATTGTATGCAGGCCGCAAGCGCACTTAAACTTCCAGGTTACGCATAGGTAGGCGTGGGCAGTGAGTAGGGCTTCGGAATGCTCTGGAAGGGGCTGACTGCAGAGAACTGCGGGGCAAGGGGGGGGGGGGGGGGGGGGGGGGGGGCAGAAGAAATAAAAGGAGGGGGAGGGGGAGGGGGGCGCAAACTTGAGGTCTGCCTGCGCGTATCCGCGAGCGAGCGCCTCCGCTTCAAGGGCTGCTGGCTCCTCCGGGGACGCCTTCTCCGCGCGCTCCTTCCTGCCCCGGCCAGCCACCGCGCCGCCGTCGGCATCCGCATCCGCATCCGCATCAGCACCCACCGCCGGCGCCAGCGCCTCCTCCGCCGCCTCTTCCTTGGGCACCATCCGGCCCTGCTCCTTTCCCTTGGGCTGCGCCAGCCTGGTTAAGCAAAGAGCACACCAGGCACGCGGGCCATCAGTACCTCTGCCTCAACCACCACTGTCCGCCCCTCCCGAGGCAAGCGCACCAAGTAGACCTACACGCAGTCCTATCCGCCGCAGGACTTTGTCTCACATGTGGGGAAAGGTAAGGGGGGGGGGGGGGGGGGGGGGGTCTCACCTGGATGGCTTCCCCTGGGGCGCCTCTTGACGCGGTGAGCCGCTGCCGCCATCTGCCGCCTCCGGCGATGGCCGCACCATCGCCACCGCAACCGGGGACTCGGGCGATGGCTGGTCGTTCCAGGGCGAGAGCATGGGGCCGCCCAGGCACATGATGCGGGCCACTGTCAGGGAAAAGGGGGGGGGGGGGGCGGGGGGGGGGGGGGGGGCTCAAAAGAAGCCTGGCCGTGCAGGGTCACCAGAACACAGGCCCATACCCTCCCTTCCCCCTGCGCGCACATACCCTCCCCTCCAGCTGCCCCTTTTTATCCCAGTGCACTGGACACCTGGGTTGCCGAGCCTCTCTCCCTGCAACCGGCACCTCCAGCCCTAACAAAGTCACCGGCCCAGACAGCGCCGCGCTAAACAACAACAACAACAACAACAACAACGCACCGCTACCGCATAGAGAGCAGCACGCCCCCATGCTGGACAGTCCCCGTGATTCCACAAACGGGCGGCCGCACATGGCGCATCGGCCGGGCCGGCACCGGCATAGCATAGAGTACAGCCCTCAACGGAAGAGTGCGCCGACTGAGACACCGGGAAACGCACCCAGGCACGGGGCTGCAGCCACATGCACACTTGAGGGTGGGGTGATGCCCCCAAGCCACCTTCCCGGCGTTGTCGGTGCGCCCTTTGCTGCTGCCCGTGTTCCAGATCCCCCCCTCCCCTCCCTCCCTCAACCTTTGGCCCGCATTCCCTCCCATTTTGACTGCATCGCTGGAGTCGCAACACTACCCGCCACTCGCGGTCCTTGTCAGAAGGAAGACGGCGGGGGGCGGGGGGGGGGGGGGGGGGGGGCAGGGGGGATGGGGGGTATCGGGAGGGTGGGTGGGGTGCGACGGGAGGCGCACCGATGTCGTCCACCGTCATGTCCTCCTCCGGCGGCGGCGGCGTGATCAGCCCGCTCACATCCGGCAGCCCCGCCGGGGCCGCGCTCTTGGGCTCCGCGGGAGGGGCTGGCGGGGGGCAGGCAGGTCAGCGCAGGGATCAATCGCTCAGGGACTTCCGGGTGGGGCGCGGGGGGTGGGGGGGAGGGAGGGGGGAGGGGTGTTATGCTGTGAGCCTGTGTGAGCGGGCAATTCCCGCAGGTGACATGCAACTACTGGCATTCATCAATCTTCCTGTGTGCCCGTCCATCTCCGGGAGAAAGGGGGGGGGGAGGGGGGGGGGGGGGGCGCACGTCTGGTGGGCGGCTTGATTTTGAGCTTGATCTTGAGGGAGCCGGACCCCTGGCGGGGCAACCCGGTCGCCGCGGGGGGCGGAGTGGGGCCGTTTGCGGCCCGCACAGGCGCCGCCGCAGCCGCCCCCTGGCCCTCCTCCTTGGCAGGCCGCTTCAGTGGCCGCCGCGAGTGGAACTTGTCCGCTGCCATGCTTGGAGGCGCCCCGGGGGGCGGCTTGTTCGGCACGCTGCCGCCTTGCTTGGCGGACTGTGGTTGTGCGAGGCTGCTGTGCATCGGCGCGGGCTGCAGCATCGCCTGCAGCATCTTATTGCCTCGCATCTCCTCGATGCGGTTGCTCTGTGCGCCGGGGGGGGGGGGGGGGGGGGGGGTAGGCGAGACCGGCGGCAGGGGAAAGGAGGACACAGAGGGGGGCGGTGTTAGGCCCCGCACACCCAACAGGGGATCCTCAGGGCATAAGCTGCTGAGGGGAGGCGGCGCGCCGCACCAGCTGCTCGCTAAACTCCCGCCGGATCTCGGGGCTGCCATACTCCCCCGGCTCCGGCTCCTCCGCCTGCACACCCCAGCGGCGGTCAGGCCGTGCACCACCAGGCAACCCCCCGCGCTGGCCCCACCCCCTACCCTCCTCGGCCGCACTTGCTCCGCCCATCACCTCCACGCCACCCCGGGCGCCAACTGCACTCTCCCTCCCCTGCCTACACTTAACATGTCCATCTGCCCCAGCATCTGCAGCTCCCATCCTGAGTTCTGACACATCCAGAGTTCTAGCCCAGCAAGCACGCGCTCAGAGGCACGTGCCTCGACCCCCCCCCCCCCCTCCCCTCCTCTCCCATCAGAGCGGCCCGATCTCCAATCTCCAACATCTCGTCCCCCCCCCCCCCCCCCCCCCCCCCCTTTGGAAGGCCGCCCAGCAGCCTGCGCGCTGCTGCCAGCAGCCCCTGCGCTGGCTGGGTCCCGCGGCTTACGGGCCCCAGCCACGCGCCAAGCTCCGCCACGCACCATTCTGCCGCTGCGGCGCGGCACAGCCTTGCAGCCTCTCGGTGGGCGGGGGCGAGAGGCGCTTCGTCGCCCGCTGCGGAGCGGCGCCGCCCCGCCGCTAGCTGCCCCCTGGTCACGCCGCCCAAGTTGCGCTGCCGCGGCTATACCGACCTGCGAGCAGCCGCATGCCAGGGTTGGGTGCAGTCAATTCGCGCGCTCCGTGTCTAGGGGTCGGGGGAGCGATAGGGCGGCCGACCGCGGGTGGGCGGGGCAGAGAGTAAGCATCGCTTCCCCGTAAAAATTACACAATATCTATTCCTACTACAGATTCTCCCCGTTATCATTCCGCCTTCCCCCGATGATTTTACATAAGCACTTATTAATCGATACTATACCACCGTTATTGTTTCGTTTATTGGTTCGATATGTTCACCATATACGGCTTGCTACGTATTATGTCAATACATGTTCCCTGTATGGTGTTCGCCACCCCGGTAGTTCGCCCGCTTTCTACCGAGCAACCCCCCCCCCCCCCCCCCCCCCCGGGTCGCCGCTGTTGACAGGCTCGACACCACCCACAATATGGCGCATCCAGCATCAGAGCTTTGGGTGAGAGGCGGTTCGGAGTAGACGCCCGTGGACGGCAAGGTGGGACCGCCGCCGCTGCTGCCGTAGTTCCGAGACGAGCACAATCGCGCTCGCCTGGCAAGAATTCAGGATATACTGTAATACTCGTACCGGCGTTATCCAGTTTTTTCTATACCGCCCTGCGCCGGCAGCGATCACGTTGCAGTGATGTAGGATGGCAGTAGCAGCGTGAAGGTCCGACCTCTGCGCGCCGTGTGGATCCTACAGTGGCTTGACGCTGGGCACCTCCTCCCTCGCGCCACGGTCGCCCTACGTGCCTTGCGTGCGCGCGCGGCTGTTGTGGTGCCAGCGGTACGGTGCCCGCGTTGTCGCGGTTTGTTGCCTCCCTGTACCGGTCGTACGCGCTGCTCGCTGCGCCGGTGTTTAAAAATGGGGTTTGTCGTCCTATTGCGCTGCTGCGCTGTACCTTGTATATAGTATACTTTTTGGTATAGTCCCTAAGGATTATTTATACCTTGACGCTCTCCCTGTAACCAAAAAGTATTATTTATACCTCGTCAGCGGGACGATATCCTGTAGTCGCTCCCTCCGGGCCTGTTCTCGTACGATAGGTGAACGCCGGCCGTTAGATTTTGATGATTACTATGGCGGATATAGCATCAGCACGCGCGGCTGTGTCATTGACTCATCGTCGGATGCGGGCGATCCGAGCGCTACTCCGATGAACCTGCGATCGGAACTGAGGCTGTCGAAGATGCGTCCGCTGGATTTACATGTCAAGGGCCGAGATTAGTGCTCGTATCTCGGTCGTGCGCTGCTACGAACATCAGCTTGTTAGTGCTCATCTCACCAGTGAAGTTACACGCCTTTCGACCTAACCTCCGAGGGGCCCAACCTTGCCTCTGGCCCCTCACATAGTCCCTCATGTGATCCATCTACTACGGGTAGGCTGGTACCTGCACATCCGGACGCCACCATTACATCTGCACATGCACCGGTCCCTGCCTGGCTGACGAAGACGATGCCCGGAGCGAGCGGGCACATGCAGCCCGTCTCTCGATAGCTGCCGTACAATCGGCCCAAATATCCAGACACGCCAAAAGTAAAGTAAAGTAAAGTTCGCCCCGGGACATCGGCCGAAGCCGCCCCAGCACTTGACCTCGTGCGCCAACTGCAGTCGTAGGTCTGGCATAGCCCACAGACCATTGCCTCATTCGAACCCCGAAGGACTAATGCATCAACCGGGTAAACCCGGGACACGCCGGGCCGATATTGCCGAAATACATCGGCCAGGAATCGAACCCGGGTCTCTCGCATACGAGACGACCGCTCTACCGAGCGGACAAGGGATGTACCAGACACGCCAAGCTGCAAGCGCGGACGTGGACGCGCGGGTGCAGCGCGCGCCCAGCGGCATACTGGCAGCGGGGCACACAGCATCTGTGCGGGGATCAGCGCCCCGCCTGCCACAGGCTGCTTCAGGACCCTGGCTGCATCTGGCATCCCAGCCTACAGGGCATCTGGCACACCATGGCGGCAGGCAAGGCTAGCACGCCGGCGGGGATGGTTCTACAATGTAGGCATCAGGCAGTGACTGGCGCCGCCACTTCAGCAGAGGGATTCAATCACATGGGATCCCCACATCTCCTTTGACCACATGCCTCCCAGGCATTGACGTCTTGGGTGATGCCGCAGGATTGGGTCGTATCTAGGCGGAGAGGGAAGAGGGAGGGAAGAGGAGGGGGGGGGGGGGGGGGGGGTCTTGTTTAAGTGGTCGCCCCAAGCTGAAAGGAGCGCTCCTCCATGCTGGGCGCGGAGAGCTGTTCGCTGACGTCGATGTAGGTTGAGAGCTCCGGGACGCCCAGCAGCGGCGGCAGGTGCCCGTCCATTTCCGAGCCCTTGGACTTGCTCCTGGCCTTGCGGTTGCTTCCCCGCCCGCTCGACTCCGGCGTCGAGGTGTCACTGCGCCGCCGCAGGTTGCGATTCGACGCCTTCACAATCACCTGGGGCTCGGAGCCACTGGAGTTGTCTTGCCAGTATCTGCGCGCCCCACCAGCAACGTCAGCTTTCCGGATTCAGACCCCCACGTTGAGCAACGCCCCACCAGCACTGGCTGCCAGCACGCAGCAGCGCGGGGCATCGCTACGCAGCGTTGAGACACGGCGACAATCGCACAGCCATATTCCGATTAAAAAAAAAAAGCGATCAGAGGCCCTGCCAACCTGCGGTTGATGTGCGCCTGCTCCGCCAGGGGCGCCGCCCCCGGGAAACGCTCCACCCAGGCACTGAACAGCGGCAGCACCACGACGTCGTAGAAGCCGAGCTGGCTGACGCTCGAGTTGACGCCGGCTTTGCTGCGGTCGCACAGCGCGCTGATGGTTACGTCGTTCCGGCGCTCCAGATCGCCTTGCGCAAAGTACTGAGCACCGGGGGGGGGGGGGGGGGGGGGTCGCAGGGGGAGGGGTGAGCCACGTGAGCCATGTTGGGTTGTGTTTTTAGCTCTAGTTAGGGTTTTTAATTCGAATTAGGGTTTCCTCTTAAATTAAACAAACAACTTCATTTCGAGGCCCTTCGCCTTTGGGGCAGACGATTAGGTTGGCAGTGGTCAGCGTAGCGGCTGAACCCTTATGCTGCTGAAACAACCTGGCTACATGTAGGTGCATTGGCAGATTCAATGCACCCAGGTGGGTCCAAACACATCCTGCACATTGAGCAAGACCCTTTGCACATGAGGCACCCGCATGTTGCGGAGGTGCCCGTACGGTCGGCCGAATTTCAGGATATTGGATATTGCTTGGCTGGGAGTTCGGCTTCGTTTGTTTTTCACTCCATCTGTCCGGATATCATACAACTACTGAATGGATCAGGGTTCCCAACTACAACGTCATCCGCCATAGTTGACCTCTGGCAGGCAGGGCGGGTTCTCATTTCCGGAGGTATTATTACCGTACAAACACAAACGGTCTTCGGATAAGTAACGTTTTGCCCCCCCCCCCCCCCCCCCTCCCGGCGAAGACGGAGAAATGGATCAGAATGCAGCACAAATACATTGCGAATATTCTGACGCGAAGGTGCAAAACGATTAATCATGTTTGAACCCGCGGACTGTATTTCACTGTACAGTATATTACCGCATCGGTACCCGTAGACAAACATAATAACCTTTGTCTGCGTGTGTATGCGGTGCATATATATGAACGCCGTTCAGGGTGTATGAGAGCGGCCCCCGGGGGGGGGAGAGGGGGGGGGGGGGGGGGCAAGTCACCTCTGCCTGCAGTCGCTCCACCCACTGCTTGTGCGCCTGCAGTGGGGCGGCGCAGTGGCCCAGGTCCGCCACTTTGAGCAGCACCTGCAAGATGAGCAGCTGCTCCGCCGGCTCGTGGCTCCCCCAGCTCGTGACATCACTGCTGTCCACCTTGGTCTTGAGCTTGGTGATGTAGCTGAGTGGGGAGGCCGGGCCGGAGCGTGTGCAGCGGCAGGCAGCCATCAGCAAGGCCATCAACCCAACGCGGTGCTGCGATGCATGGGGCGGGATGCGGTGGGGCGGCACGCACTCAAAGTGATCCGCGAAGTCGGTCGCCAGCACTAGCGAAATCATGTGCTTCCGCAGCTGCTGAAAGTTGCTCATGCTCCAGTCCGCCGTGAAGTTGAGCTCCTCGCGCTTCAGCAGGGTGAACGCGAGGTGCACGCTGTGGTTCTCCAGGACCTTCTGGTTGTTCCACTTGATGGCGTAGGGGGTCATGTTGGCCACCTGGAAGCCGTTGCTGCTTCCTGCACAATGCGCGCCGCAGAGTTGTCCCCATGTGAATGTGCATGCAATTCCAATGGGTACCCGTACGTGCATGCCAATGCATTCTACCGGGATATGCTGCAGCGCAATGCAGCGCAACGTACCACTCACAATGGCATACGAGTGCACATGACAGGACAGCACAGGACAACACAGGATAGAATAGGACAGGACACTGCATGTCATGTTGTGTCAAGAAAGGACATGACATGACATGACATGACATGACATGAAATGAAATGAAATGACATGACATGACATGACAATGTGACGTGACATGTCATGTCATGACATGACATGACATGACATGACATGACATGACATGACATGACATGACATGACATGACATGACATGACATGACATGACATGACATGACATGACATGACATGACATGACATGACAATGTGACGTGTCAAATCATGTCATGTCATGGCACGTTATTTCATGTCATGTCAGAATATATCATGCCCTGTCACATCATGACGTGACGGGACAATGCAGGACATGACATGACATGACAGGCTAGCAGAGGACAGGACATGACATGTCATGTCATGGCACACTGCTCCCAAGGGCTTGCCGGGCTGCAGTACCTGGGTGTCCCACATCGTGCACCGCCGCCGCCAGCACGCACGCCAGCATCTGCACCTGCTCGCCCTCATCCATGTGCTCCTCCCAGACGCGCGAGTGGTACAGCAGCGCGGCGGTGCGGGCCGTCACATCGGCCGCGTGCGTGGCGTTGTGGTACGGGACGGCCTTGTACTTGCTCTCCACGGTGGTCAGAAAACGCGCTAAGGTGTCCCAAAGGTCGGGCGAGATGAGTGAGTCCAGCTTGAGCACCTTCACTGCCTGTGAGGGCCATACACACCAGCGGCGTCAAATCTTCATCCGCCGGGTGAGAATGCGCCGCCCCTGACGGGGGCAAGGGGATGTCACTGGTAGCAACAAGAAACTCTGGCGTCCCCGCTGATGGGGAAGCCCACAGCCACAACCGCCCACCTTGAGCGTTACCGCAGCCAGCGGACTGCCATCGCAGAGCTTGGCGAAGGAGAGCGTGTCATACATGAGGTCGCGACCCACAGCGTAAAGCGGCTGCCCATTGCACTTGTCAAACACCGCAAGTACCTGCAGGCATAGTGCACGTGGTCAGCGTTCGATAAGCGCCCATCAACTCTCTCTTTCTCCCTCTCTCCCTCTCCCTCTCTCTTCGGTTCAGCATACATGCCTGGGAGTATTGTGTTTTGACATGTGGTTTCGGAGCACAAAACATGACCCCAGCTGAATCTGGGAATGAGGGGGGGGGGGGGGGGGGGGGGGAGGGGGGCTCTTTCTCTTCGGTTCAGCATACATGCCTGGGAGTATTTAGTGTTTTGACATGTGGTTTCGGAGCACAAAATATGACCCCATGGATCTGGGAATGAGAGGGGGGGGGGGGGGGGGGGGGGGGGGGGCTCTCTCTCTTTGGTTCAGCATACATGCCTGTGAGTATTTAGTGTTTTGACATGTGGTTTCGGAGCACAAAACATGAGCCTAGCTGAATCTGGGAATGCGGAGGGGGGGGGGGGGGGGGCACCTCTTCGGCGCCGCGGCTATCGTACGGGCCGCTGCCACTGCCGTCTGTGAAGGACGGCTGGACGATACCCAGCGGGTCTGTCACGCGGCGCGACATGAGGTGCCTTGAGTTGCTGCCAGGCTCGTGCGTGTTGGTCATGTTGTCGAGGAGATAGCGCGCGAGGTCGGGCACGGTGCTCTGGATTGCCGCCGTGCCGGGCAGCTCCCGGTAGCTCGCCGCCACGCGCGCAATCTGGCCGCTCAAGTCAGGCGAGAAGACGTCCTTTGCGGTTGTGAGCAGGCGGTAGAGCTCGCGCGCCTCGTGCGCTTGCTCCGGCCCCGGGCCGAGGTCTCGCATTGGTCGGACCCAGCTGAGCAGGCCGCAGCGGGACACCTCCTCCGCCTCCGCCTCCCCCTCCGCCTCCCCCGGCCAGGCCAGCCGCTCCAGGAAGTCCATGACTTTCAGAAGCGGGGCGTTGGCATCGAGCTCGAGGATGTCGGTCGGAGTGCGGTAGTACTCCGTCGTCTGCAGCTGATGCTGCAGCTCACGCGCGCGGCGCGAGACGCGGCGCAGCTGCCAGAGCGGGATGGCGATGAGGAGGAGGAACGCCAACGACAGGCCGATCGAGAGCCGCAGTGTGAACGCCCTCCCGTGCTGGTCCACCCACACGCAGCGCCCCTCCTCCGCCAGCTCCCAGTCGGCCCCCAATGCCCCGCACACGCCGGCGGAGCGCGCGCAGGTTGTGGGCGGCGCCTCGGGGGCACACTCCCAGAGAATCGACACGGCGGCGCGCAGCGTGACGGTCCGGCCAGCAGAGCCAAAGGTGGCCCACAGCCGCAGCGACCAACGCATGTCAATGCCCACGCTCACTTGTTGGTTGTCGCACGTGAAGACGAAGGCGCCGTCTGCGGAAGTTGCGCCCAGCACCCGGCCGCCGTCCGACGACACCAGCGGCGCGTCGCCGGTGAGGTCCGCCGCGTGATTCGAGTGTTCGGAGTCCTGGAAGAGGTCCGCGCGCAGGAGGGGCGCCCCTGCCAGGTGCGCCGGCAGCAGCGCCGCCAGTCGCTCCACTGGCACCTGCAGGCCATCGACACCCCCGGCTCAGGCACTGGTCCGCGCCCTGCCCGCCATCGCCCTCGAGGCACAAACTCAAACGTCGGCGCCTGCCCGTGTTTTGCCAGCTTTTTAGCATTTTTTCCCTATTTTGATTCTATTCTGGCAGTATTCAACTCTCATGTTTTTATTACTGAAGTTCCATCGTTGTATACTGTTTGGACGCGATAGAAAGCGTAATGTAATCCTTCATGTCTGCAATATTTCTGCAAGATCCCAATCCTTATGATATACTACCTGACACTACCGCCTGTACTAACAAATACCAGGAGCACTCCTGCTTATGTGTGTAATCTCGCCCCGAGTGTAGTTTAGTTTTATATTATATATTACATATCATAAATCATATCATATTGTGGAAATAGCCGAATGTATTATTTCCATTCGGCTATAATGGAAATAATACATTTCCATTAAATGTATTGTTTCCATTCGATACTACAATGGAAAGGCCAAACTGAAATTCGCAGGACTACAAGCCCCATGCGCACCTGCAGGGGCGTCTCCCCGCCGATGACCGCAGTCAGCAGGATGATGTCGTCAATCACGTCTGCCTCCTCTGCGCTGCTGGGCGGCCCCACGTGGATCTTCAGCATCTGCGGTTGGCTTTCACTGAGCGGCCCGGGGGGGGGGGGGGGGGGGGGGGGGCAACAGGGACAGGCATCAGTGCCACGGTTGCGGCTGGCGGCAAACCACCATGTGCTCTAGCTGTCGGCCGCCAACCCACACTCCGCCGCGTGGCGCATCTGGCTACTGCGGACGCATACATGGGGATTTGGAGGAGGGACTCGCGGCGTTAGCGTCTCCGCTCTGAGGCCAATGGCAGGATGGCCTCCCGCTGTACGGAGAGCTCGCTGCCGTGGCGGAGCATGTCACTCGAGGGCAGGCGCCGAAGCTCTCGCGGTCCGGGGCGCTGAGTGGTTATAACAGGCCGGGGAGGGGCGAGCCACCTGTGGCCGCAGTCGCGCGCCGTGAAGCGCAGGGCCTCCAGGTCGCCGTGCATCCCCGGCGCGGGCGAGTAGGTGAGCGGCGTGCCGCTGCGCACGAGGCCGGCCTCCGGCGCCATGGTGCCCAGCACCTCCAGCGCGTCGATCATGTAGTTCATCTCCAGCGGGGAGGCCACCGAGACATCGATGCGCACGTACTGGAACGGCGTGCCCAGGAAGGGGCACAGCGGCGGGTTGAACACGTTGACCTTCCCTCCTGCGGGGGGGGTGAGCGCGCCCTGCTTGTAGAGCGGCGCCCAATCGGTCTGGTTCCCGCGGTACTCCAGCGCCGCGGAGAGCGCAACGATGCGGTTCGACTGCAGCATCTCGTAGACCTTGATGGCCGTGATGTACACCGGGATGCGGAAGCCCACGACCAGGAAGTGCTCGCCCACCCGAAAGGGCGACCAGGCGGTGGGGGCCGCGGTGCGAGGGAAGGTGTCCACCTTGCCCAGCACCTGCGCCACGTTGTAGTCATGGTAGGAGCAGGAGCAGCTGCTGTTGGTGCCGCCGCCGCCAACGCCTGGCTGGGCGCATGTAGCTTGGGCCATGCAGCAGGGGCAGGGGCTCCACTGCGGAACAGGGCAACAAGCAGCGGCGGTGGTGGGTCAGCTCCATTCGCGGGGGAGGGGGGGGGGGGGGGGGGGGAGGAGGGCAAGGTGTCCCAGCCATGGGTCGGTACATGCAGCGCCAGTCAGGAGGCGACCGGTCCGCACCTGGAAGCTCCATGCGGGGCCCCACTCCGGGTCGTACGGCGGGATGAAGTCCGCGTTCTGGAGCACCACGGGGCTGTTCTCCCACCGGAGCAGCTCCCCGGTCGCCTGGCGCAGAGTGCCGTTGGCTGGCGGGTCCAGGATGGCAAAGAAGATGGTGTCGTTCTCTGGGTCGCTGCCCTGCAGCTGAATGGGCAGCGCCTGGCCATGTTCCACGCGGACCTGCAGCATCGACATGGGCACACCTTTAAGCCGCGCCACCATGCCCACAGCCTGGTGAGTCCCCCTCCACAACGGCAGCAGCCATTCCCCCCTGACCACATGCACAGCCACAGCGGGCACCACCTCTTGGCTCTCGATCACAGGTACATCATTGGCCGCGCTGATGCGGAGCAGCACCGTCTTCTCAAACTCCACGCGAGCGTCCGCAGTCTGCAGAGCCAGGACAGGGCCACAGGACGGGGCAACGAGGGGAAGGGGGGGGGGGGGGGGTAGTTTCTACAGGGCATTGATCTGTGCCGTGGCTGGAAGGTTTTCTCTGCGGGGCAGCTGTGCTCGTGCCTGCCAGCGTAGCGTGAACGAGTCATGTATCTCCTCGCCCGGTACTTCGGAGGGCGCCTTGTAGGCCAGGTACGCGCTGGGATCCAGCACAGCCTGCTCATGGCCACGCGCAGCGGATCAGCAGCGTGCCCGAGCTGCCAGACGGGGCAGGCAGGCCGGAAGGTCGGTCGTGGGGGTGACGCTGGAGGTTCCCGGGAGCGAGACGGCAAGCCGGGGGGTCAGTGGTGCGCACCGCGGGCATTTGGCTGATCGGCTCGCCTGGCGCCAGTGTCAGCTCCGGGATATCGCCCGTAACGACGGTGAATGGCACCACCTGCACCACATGCCACATTGTTCTCAGGCAGACGACGTCGCATTGCCGCCCTCCCAGCAAAACATGACACGCGTCGACGTGCATGGCAACTGCGGGTGGTTGGACGGGCGCGAGTGGCGCAGACCACATGGCCGGGGAGCGATTCGACGCGATCGAGGCAAGAGGATGGGCGGGGCGCTGCCGCGTACCATGCAAAGGTCGCCGCTGGCAGGCGGGGCAGTGACCTCCAATTGCAGGCGCTCGCCCCCTCGCGCAAAGGCCGCGAGCTGCGAGAGGACACCGGACGTCGTCAGTAAACGTGTAGTGCGCATGTCTGAGGCTTTGTGACAACCCTTGGGAGTGCGGGTTTAGGGTTTAAAATTTGATGTTCAGGGTTGAGGGCTTTACGATGTTCGGGTTTGGGTTTTAAGTTTGCGTTTAGGATTGAGGTTTTAGGGTTTTCGGTTTTCAATTTAGGTTTTGGGGTTGAGGGTTTTAGGTTTTGCGCGCACCATTAGAAACTCCATACCGTCCTCTTTGGTGTCGACCTCCGCAAGCTGCTCCATCCCCACAGGCACGGTCACCTCCGGGAGAAGAATCACCTGCGAGGCGCTGCAGTGAGTGAGTGCTGCCAAGCATGGCGCCCTTTCGGGGCGAATGATGAGAACCTTGCGCACCCAGAATGGCGGCCAGGCACCGGAGGGACACCGGCAAAGACAGTTGAGCACCTGTGCGGTGGCGGTCTCGCCCTCCGCGTTCGCCACGGTGTACTCAAAGCTGTCGTTGCGGAAGAGCGGGGCGCTGTCTGCGCGATACGTCACCCGTGGCCAGCTGCCCGGTTGTGCGCTGACCGCCTGGCCAAGCGTCACGTTGGCCCTTTCTCCGCCTGCATCGACCTGGGAGCAGGCCAGGTTGCATGGCATGGGATAGCGGGGGGCTCACTACCACCCGATCCAATGAAGACGTACACAAGGAGGGGTCGCGGGGGATGGGGTTGATGGGGTCGGGTTGATGGGATGGGGTCGAGTTGATGGAGTCGGGCATCCGGCCACCTGCTTACCAGCTGGAGTGTCCCCTGTTGAGGCAAACGGGTGATGCTGGTGATGAAGCTGCCGCTAGCGCCTACATTACCGCCAGCATCTTTGCTGCGCAGCTCAATGACCGCATCGCCTGCGGTGGAGGAGCGGGATCAGTCAGCGCGCGTGCCGGGAGGTGAGTGGGCGCGGGGGGGGGGGGGGGGGGGGGGGGGGGTTCATCCCAATAGCGCTGAGCCCTTGGCAAGCCGCTGCCAGCACGCACCACTCCAGGGCAGGCTCCCCACGAGCGGCCCCCCCCACAGGTCCGCCGTGCTGGCAACAAGGCTGGGGGGTGTGGGCCTGCTGGCGGAGCTCTCCATGTAGTCCAGCGTTTGCACAGCCTGGCGGAAGCCATAGATGAATTGGCGTCAGCATTGGAGCATTGTTACCGCGACAGCGCGACAGGCGATCGGTCCCACTTAGCAGGGGGCGCACCATGTCAAGTGCGCCAACGTGCAGGTGCTGGCCATTCCCGGACGCGTCATGCTCCACGCCAGCGCTCTCCGCGGTGGAGTCCATACGCCAGTCTGCAGCGAGCAAGGCGCGCTGCTCGGGTGGGAGATCCACGCGGTGCATCCACTCCTGGATCTCGCCCTGCGTCCGCTCCGTCTTCCAGACACGCATCTGGCCAGGGCAGTGTGCAGTGGCCCCGTCAACAGTGCCCATTGAGTGGCGTCGGCGGGTGGCAGGCATCGATACGGCACGCGCACGCCAGGCGAGACATGTGCCGCCGCGGCGTACCTGATCCAACAGCGCACTCGTCTGCATGGCTTTGCTGTAGCTATCCTGTGACGCGGCAACACATCACCCGTTCAGCATGCTGCGAATGCACGGATCGCGCGTCCCTTCGGTCATAGTGTATTTAATGGTGAGCGATGTGAGGGGCCAAAGGCCATGCTTGCAGCTGGAGTCCTGGGGATGGTGAAAATGTTAGCTTGTGGCCTGTGGTACCAGGCCGGAATACAACGGGCCTGTAGGAGCCTGATAGGCCAGGCTGACAGGGTTTGATACTCGGGAGTGTAGGCACACAAGTGACGATGACAAGGAGGGGTGGCAGTTGGGCTGGTAGAAAGGAAGGGGGGGGGGGGGGGGGGGGGCAGACCATGAACAAGGTGGGGCTCTGGCCAAACATCAGGACGCCTTGGCCAATCAACGGCATGCGCAGCACCCTTGCATCTTGCCCAGGCGTGAGCGTCACCCCGTCGCCCGCCACGTCCATCACCATCGTGCCGTTAAGATACAGCTTGAGGTCGGATGTGACTGTGTTGAGTGTCAGCGCCACGTGCGTCCACTCCGCCATCAGGAGCGAGCTGCACAGCGCCGAGGAGTTTGCCAGATCTGCGCGCGTAGTCTGGCAGTAAAACACCTGCAGCGCCGGCGAAGACTTGTGCACGACGTGCAGCCGCTGAGGGTCCACCAAAAGCTCCAGCTTGTGCTCCACCAGCACCGTGGTGCGGTCGTCGACTGCGCCGTAGGAGAGCAGCACCTGTCGCCTATAAACGTCCACTACGCGGACCTGCACGACGAGGGGCGCGCTGCGACTCAGCTGTCTCGCCGGCAGCAAGGCGCGATCGCGGAGAACGAGGTGTGTTGGAGCCGTGTGCATTCACAACCCGGCGTCGGGAAATAATTTGCTAACATCTCCCGCCTGCAAAACGCCAGCAACCGCGGAAACGGGGGACCCGCACTACACCCATGGCGGAATACCAGTGTACGCCACTCGTGAGAAGGGATCCCCCCCCCCCCCCCCCCCCCCCCTTGGCGCGTGTATTTGCGAGATAGGTTTCTGATGTTTGCTACCGCTACCGCGCCCGCGGTGGTTCGGCGCCCGCTCGTTATTAACTCGGCCACTCAATTATGGCTATCGGACCGGCTACGAAGAACCCGCCCTGCTCTCGGACGCGCCATGCTGATGAACCTCGTGCTGCTCCTATCCTGCCGTTCCTCACTTCCTCTGCTGCTGGCGTAGCAAGTCATCGATAGCGCTGCCCACACAGCCTCTCGTCCCCGGTCCCCCAGCCGTTCCTGCTGCTCAGATAAACCACCCCCAACACTACGGGTGAGCACGGGCCACAGTTGAGAGGACGACGACGTTGAGCGTTGACAATACGGGTACAGTACGGGTACGGGTACCAGGACGACGGCCGTACCCAAGCCTCCAGCGTGACCGTGGGGGATGGCAAGCTCATGCGAACGCTGGCAACATCGGAAGTGAAGGTCTGCCCCCTGAAATACCGAGCCATGCCACCGCCGCCCACGAGGGGAGGAACTGCGGCCACAAGCCGTAGGCAGAACGCCACGGCGAGCACTCGCAGCAGGAGGCGTCCTCGTCCCGCTCGCCGTATCCCGCGTACGTCGTGTACGAGTACGTGGGCTGGGGCGGGTGCTTTCCGATGAGGCCGCATGTCTCCAGTGCACGCGGGGGCGTGGCTGGAGCCCGCCGCAGCCCAGCTAAGTGCACGAGAAAAGCAATAGCCGATTGTTTTCATAAGGCATATAGCTGAGTCTGGTGGAGAACGGGCAGGGGCTCGGCGAGGAATCAGGCAAGGATGGGCGCCTGTGTCGGGGAACAAGTACATCGCAGATGCCGGTATGGTACAGTACTCGTACCTGCCCCACCGCGTGCGGGGGCTGATGCCGGCCGCTTTACTTTCTGGGCGCGGCTTGTATTGATCTCCTAAATACACTACACTTCAAATTGTTTGAATTCACTGGTTTGCGCATTTTTAATCCCGAAATCATTGCGGATACCACACCGTAATCAGTGGCGCATCATTCGCGTTCCATCATCGACCATCCATTTTTCATATTTAGGTGTGGTACGTTTGCGCGGGAATATTGGAGTTTAATGCGCTATGTTATTACGGAACTGTGCTGGGACACCACGCTTTTCCCTTTATAAAAATAGAAAAGTACCGGGTAGGAAGACACGGATACGCCGGCATCGCGTGGCACGCGTGCGAGTACCCCGCCACGTGCCCGTACCGCACATGGGAAACTGCCGAAAAAGTCTCCAGCATGATTACATAATACCCCGTATTGGATGAGTTAGTAACGGCAGCGTGAGGCGTGTAACGCAGCGCTCGCTTTCGCGTACGCGGATGGAGATACATATATTACAACAGTGTTAGGTGATGGTATAAAGCAATTTTGGTGATTAGCGGTAATTATATAACCATTAGCAGTTAATTATCATTCGCATTAATTACTAAGCGGCGCTTCGCGCCGGGGATTTGTGGAGGTGCCCCTACCTCTTGGGTTTAGCGTGGTGCGGCCGTGCGGGATACGGGCCGCTTTTAGCCGGCTTGTACAGTAGTGTTGATCCTGTAATACTGTTGTTTCCGGGTAATAATGCTTTTAGCGTTAGATAGATTTGTCAGTAATTTATTTTTCAAAAGAGACGTATTAATTTATTTTGTAAAACAGATTAAATCTGCAAGCCGCGTAAAAGCGGGCCGCTGACTACTGGTGTGCATTACAAAAAGGCCGGTACCCAACCCACCGCTAAAAGTTGTACTACCCAAAAAAAAAAAACAGCACTGCAAGATCAGCAATACAGTACAAGCCGCCTACAGGCGGCCCGCATCCCGCACGAGGCCGCGCAGGTCGGGCCGGTCGTCAGGTCTACGGGGCGGGCACGGCGCGAATCGCCACGCCCGCCGCCTGTACCGGCACCGGACGCCGGACGCCGCCGCTCGACCGTCGCCCGTCCGTCGACGGACGCCGGGCCCCGGGTCGGCGGACTGCCCCCGCACCGCGGCGACCCCTTTTTACAGCACCATACTTGGACTACCGTGTAGGTAAGGAATAGTCGCTGAATAGCCTCGAATGCTGATTCAGCAATAAAAACGCGCTGCGGTACCGCGTTATTTTGGCGTTTTAGACGAATACATGACGTGCCTGAGCTAGAATACACGCGCATCCATTCAGAATCTTGCCGTCTTCGGAGGTGTGCCTAGAAATCAAACGAGCACAGATCGAACGTATGACGGTTCATACGCGAAGACGCAGCACAGGAGGACGGACGGACGGAGGACGGACGCCTAAAAATCCGTGATAAAACCGTATTGTTACCGGTATCGATTCTCGCGTATTCCAGGCGATTTCGGACGCGGCTCTCCTTTTCCTCCGCTCAACCCAAGAGGTAGGGGAACATTCATTATATAATAATACAACCCAAGAGGTAGGGGAATCATTCATTATATAATACTAAGCGGCGCTTCGCGCCGGGGATTTGTGGAGGTGCCCCTACCTCTTGGGTTGAGCGTGGTGCGGCCGTGCGGGATACGGGCCGCTTTTAGCCGGCTTGTACAGTAGTGTTGATCCTGTAATACTGTTGTTTCCGGGTAATAATGCTTTTAGCGTTAGATAGATTTGTCAGTAATTTATTTTTCAAAAGAGACGTATTAATTTATTTTGTAAAACAGATTAAATCTGCAAGCCGCGTAAAAGCGGGCCGCTGACTACTGGTGTGCATTACAAAAAGGCCGGTACCCAACCCACCGCTAAAAGTTGTACTACCCAAAAAAAAAAAACAGCACTGCAAGATCAGCAATACAGTACAAGCCGCCTACAGGCGGCCCGCATCCCGCACGAGGCCGCGCAGGTCGGGCCGGTCGTCAGGTCTACGGGGCGGGCACGGCGCGAATCGCCACGCCCGCCGCCTGTACCGGCACCGGACGCCGGACGCCGCCGCTCGACCGTCGCCCGTCCGTCGACGGACGCCGGGCCCCGGGTCGGCGGACTGCCCCCGCACCGCGGCGACCCCTTTTTACAGCACCATACTTGGACTACCGTGTGTAGGTAAGGAATAGTCGCTGAATAGCCTCGAATGCTGATTCAGCAATAAAAACGCGCTGCGGTACCGCGTTATTTTGGCGTTTTAGACGAATACATGACGTGCCTGGGCTAGAATACACGCGCATCCATTCAGAATCTTGCCGTCTTCGGAGGTGTGCCTAGAAATCAAACGAGCACAGATCGAACGTATGACGGTTCATACGCGAAGACGCAGCACAGGAGGACGGACGGACGGAGGACGGACGCCTAAAAATCCGTGATAAAACCGTATTGTTACCGGTATCGATTCTCGCGTATTCCAGGCGATTTCGGACGCGGCTCTCCTTTTCCTCCGCTCAACCCAAGAGGTAGGGGAAAAGGACGCCCAAACGGGTAGGGCGGACCTTTCGTGGTCAGTGCCGGGTATTTTGATGGCAGTGTTTTAGACGGTGATCCAACAGTGTTGGAAATTCCGTCACTGGCCTCCAATTAGTCTTGCGAAATGCTTCGGCAATTTGCTTGATGACTATAACGGAGCGTCGCCTACCCAGGGCTTTCCGTAACTGGATTGCTGCCTAAACGGCCGTCGTAGAGACGCTGCAAGGGTTTCACTGGTGCCAGTCCTGTCCCGGGGGCGAAAAAAAAAAAAAAAAAAAAAAAAAGGACCGTGGCAAGGATAATGATTGAGTCACCCGGAAAGGTTATGAAAGATAGCTATGAAAGTCTGTATGGGAAGGGGGTAAGGAGTAGCGACCTACCACCTGCTGAAAAAAGATTCGATCATGGGCTCAAAAGATCAACACTAATATCGTCAGTACAAGCCGCTCAAAAGCGGCCCGCGCCCGAGGCGAGTACCCGTGAATAATTACAAAAAGGCCAGTAGCAACAAAACCACCGATACAAGCAGTTATTCTAAAAGATCATCACATTCATACTTTTTTATTACATCAGGGCTTTCACAAATGCGCACTACAAACAGAACTAACAGCACATTAAAAAAAAAAAAAAAAAAAAACAGCACATTCATACCTGTACTGGTATTGTACAGGTAATTTAGTCGTCGCGCTGTCAGGTGAACAGAATACTACAGGCGTCAAAAGTAAAGAACGGCTGCGTCTTAATCCGTGCGCAGGCTGCACGCCACATGTCGCCGACGAACCGCTGCGGGAATACAGCAGCCCACAAAGTCTCTGCTCGTTTTTATGGGTATGATTTGAGTTTGTTCGCTTCTAGTCTGTAAACCCACGCATAGTCTACGCCGTTGCAGCCATTGCGAGGGAAACCACGAAAGAGCGTGCACAAGAGCGTGAATCAATGCGACGTCGCGCTTGGCGGGCGTGGCACCTGTTATGCGGCACTACAAGTGTAACAAGTGCCGCACGGCCGGGCTGTGAACCGATTGTGCTCACGGCACATACACCGACATTTGGACATTAAGAACCGTCTTTTTCTCTCATGGTCGCCGAAATATATGTGTTGGCCACATACCCCATGCCGCGCGGCGCGTGGTTTGGAGTCTATGGTCAGCTAGCGGGCTGCATGCGACATTCGCAAACTGGCTCTTCGCTTTGCAAAAAGCGGTAACATTGCAATCATGGGTTTTAATTCATAACATTTCGGTGTTTATCGGATTGGGCTGAAAATTAGTGCGATGGAAAGCCCGTGACCTGCGCTTTCCAACGCACTAATTTACAGCCCAATCCAATAAAACGCCGAAAGTTTGTGACATGTCATGGTTACCCCCTGTTCTAGTATCCCTGCCAGCCCACTTATTGTGAGTGGGGGCGCATGATGGGACATGTAATGTGCCCTTCCACGCAACCTCCCAGGCGCGAGGATCCCTTGGATAGGTCTCCATGTCACGCGGACCCCGTCATTATTCTGGCTTTTATTCCCCTTTGATGATGGGTGACATGTGTTACAACATGCGCGCATAGTTACGTATATGCTAAATGTGCATCAGTGGCGATATTGTTGTCGAGGGGGCCAGCCCGCGCGTAGCCTACGGTGCGGGTGGTATAAATAAGCATGTACCTGTGGAATCGAAGGCACTTTATGTGTGCTACTTTCACCCAGCGAGGCGCGCGGCCAACGGCGCTTATCTTGCATCTTGGAAAATTGTGGGATGATTGGCCCCATCACGACGACGGCATTGCTTTCACACTCTCATGGAAATGCCATGCATTGCATCGGTAGCGTGCATGGACTGAGCTCAAGCTCGGTCGTCTTAAATCGCATGCATACGTCCACCCACCACCGGCAGTGTGCGGGCATATGCGACGGATGGTAGCTACTGTTATACTCCATTTCCCTTTAACCATAATGTTCTGCTATACTAGCAGGTATAACTCCCCGCAAAGGTAGTACGACTACGCATCCGCGGAGTCGCTGTATATATTAGTATTGCGGGTATAAATACTAGTAGTATAAGGCCGAAGACTATTCTGGAATTCTCTAGAGTTCTCTGACTCAAGCCTTACGTGGCTAACACAGCACGGGTATCCCATGACACCCGGCTAACATAGCACAGGTATGACTATGACCTCGGCGGGTATAAATACCACCTCGGACAAGTCTACTAGGAGAATTCAGAGACAGAACTATAACCCAGGAACCCCTGTAACCAGAAGAGATTGGCCATACTTTCTAAATCCTTCCGCTGCATCCTAAAGGGCCTAAAGAACAGGCTTAAGCTAGAGCCTAACAGCTACGCTGCCAACAAGTTGCCCCATATTGTTGCCCCTCCTTGGCGTAGGAGGCTTACATACACTGGATTACAAGGCTCCATGGCCCCGTGGCCCCATGGCTTGGGCACCAAGGCGAGGATACGAGCGTATTTCTATGTGCAAAGACTTATGTGGACTGGCGGTGCATATCCTCATCTTCCGTCGTCGAGATAGCCGCCTCTAACACGGCGCACCTGCACGGTGTTAAAAAGAGTGAGTTTAGCGATTATACGGATCTACCGTACCCGTACGGTAGTAGTTCCACGTTTTGCTGTCTCACTTCTGCGCGTCGCAGCGCGATACCGTTGCAGGCACCTAGCACTACGGCGGGCACATCTCACATGCCCACCGACATTCCGCTGTCACCCTCGCCCACCCACGTGTGTTGCTCATCTTTCCGAGATGAACCCCCTCAACCACTGTACCCCAAGTAAGTCCCCCCTCCGCCGAGTTTCCGGCTGTGTCATTCCGTTAAAGGCCCGCAAGCAAAGTCCCACGGCGGCCTGCACGTTCAGCTGAGCGGCGTCGGTTTCCGTCGGTTTCCGCGACACATCCAGGTCGACCCATTTCGGAAGGGGAGCTCGGGCACCCTCCACGCTGCATCTAGCATGCATGCCAAGGTCCATATCAGCAGCTTAGACATACATCTGGAGATATTTTTGTGTGTGGGCGTGTTGTTGCTTTTGTGGGCACCATGATTACGTCTCGACGCACGGCACACCAAGTTGGCCTGCCCCGCGTCCCTCGTCTCCGTTCGCTATCGCACCATTATTGCTCTTCGGACGCCGAGTCAACTCGCCGCGCCGTCGGTCGGCACCGCTACACGTCCCGCCTTTTGAAATATGATTTTAACCTACCATATCAGCACTATCCCATGCTGCCACGCGTGTTTGACCAGTATCGGGTCACTATACCTTGCGAACCTGACGGCCGCTCCTCCCGCAATGTTGTTTCTATTAGCTTCAACTGCCCAACCGCCGCCGCGGGGATGGTTCGGGCAACCTCCACAGCCCACCCCAACTAAGTTTCAAGGTCTATATGGGCAGCTTAGACATATTTCTGAAGATGTTCTTTTGTGTGTGGGTGTGTTGTTGCTTAGTGGGCGCCATGATTGCGTCTCGCCCACGGCACACCCATGTGGCCCACCCCGCGTCCCTCGTCTCCGCCCGCCGTCGCACCATTATTGCTCTTCGCACGCCGAGTCAACTCGCCGCCGTGCCATTGGCACCGCTACACGTCCCACCTCATGGAATATGATTTCAACCTACCATATCAGCACTTCCCAGGCTGCCACGCGTGTGTGACCAGTATCGGGTTACTATCCCTCGCCAATGCCAAGCATCTTAACCAACACCTTCGTTGTCCTGCCGCCAAACAACAACTATGATGAGTACGCCTTCCACGAGGTCAGGCAGGCCCGCTTGTCATACACCGCCGATGGCAGGCAGGCCCCCCCCTCCGCCACCTATCACATCTCAAGCCGTTGATGAATATTCTTAGTTGATTATATCATAAAAATGCGCCACTGTACCACTCGGCGGTCGGCGCCGCCGGTGCTGACGTGGCGATATGGACAGATACGTACAGATCAAGACTTTCGAGGGGGGCTGTATAACGCCATATAATATGTGCAACATGTTCTACAAAGCATGCTGAATGATGCAATTGCGCTCTACTTGCTCTTCTTATTCAATCCGGTGTCATCATCTCATGCACTGCCCTTGATGGACTGGTTGCAACGCGCGACATGAAGCTGCACTTTGAATACAACACATGGCAGGGTAGTTATCACTGAGCAGTGTACGTGAGCCGCATCAGTGCATTCCGCAGTAGTGGACATTCCTGGCAATTAAACAAGTAAGCAAGTGCGCGGAATTATTCAATTCAAAGTGTAGTTTAATATCAAACCGCAAAATAAACCGAAAATGGAGTGGCGGGGGGTTAATGGCTAATATGGTTAATGGCAAATCCTTAATATGTGACCCGATCGAACCTTGATTCGCATCTGCAGAAGCGCACGCGACGATAGAAACGTAGACGAAATAAATAAAGAATAAATGGATGAATTATTAATGCGCTAGTGACAAACTGGCAGCCCTTTCGCCCCGACTTCATGCTTCCTTCGTGGTCAGTCCGCCCAGGCTTTTCGGAACTTTGTTGCCAGCCGGCCCGCTGAGTTCCGCCATCACCTGTCGCGCACGCGGCGGGAGTTGTTGCAGCGAGTCTTTGCTTGCGTGCATGGCATTCTCTCTGCCGGAGTGCAGACGGCCAAGTATGATGCGTTTGCCCGTGCTCATTCCGCACCCTGTTCTGGTGCTGCTTCCACCTCGCAACTGCTGTAGTGGACGTTTTCTATTGCCTATTCGAGTGGTTTCCTGATCGCCTTGTGCAGCTAGCTCATGTAACTAAAATTAATGCGGTAGCGAGTAAGGATTAGTAGTTGGTGCGCTACGCGTACCGGTACCGTGTGTAGCATACTACTACGGGTACGGGGAGCACATTTTAAGTATAAATAATTAATGTGCTTTAAATCATACGGGATACCGCGCCGGAATACGAACCGCCGCCGTCCAGCCCCCTGTTTCGTCGACAACACACCACACCTATCGACGCCGAAGGGCTGGACAGTGGACCTGGCTCACGCCCCATAAGCCAACACGCACTCGTACTGCTTGCTTTCTTGCTACGCTTCTGCGCACTTGACCAGACCTACGACGAGACAAGCTCAAAATTCCTCCTGTGCTAGCTCCTCGGCGCTTCCGCCCGCTGATTCCTTCGCCCTTACCTGCCCCCTGGTCTCCCTCGCCCGTCTCTTCTCTTCTGGAAGTGGGACGTCAGCCCGTAAGATTCAAAGCAGAGAATATCGTTGACACGTTCCAATCGCCTGTGGCTGCGTCCGGCTACCCTGGAAGCCCCTCCGTAGCAACGTAGCGAGAGCGAGATCTGCTGCACCCGCCGCCGACAGCCACTCCTCGAGGATGGCACCCGCTCCTCAACCGGAGCAACCGGATCCCTGGGCGCAGGTACGCGCCGACAACAGCGGACAACCCTGTACTAGTTGGGGACATACACGTTTTGCACGACGGGACGGATGCGCCGCTAGTGTTACACCGTTGGGTGGAGTGTTCAAAAGCGTTTATGGATTAGGCGAAAAAGCGGCGGATGCGATCGTCTTGCTAGTCGGTGCGAGTATACTGTAAACCGCCATCAAGCATTCCTGTAGCGACTGCAAACCGCTGCGTGGTTGAAGATTCTTCCGACGATGAGCCAGCCTGACCGCCTCATGGCAAGCTGACATCAGGGACGGTCTCTGGAAACACACCCTCGGAACGACGAGAGAACGCCCCGTCGGCACAAGTGGGTCGTGTACGCAAACCGTCGAAGCGTTGCAGGCCGTCTCCGAGGAAGCATGCCCCGGGATACGAGCAGCCGGAGGGGGGCATGGGTTGCGCTAATGGAATACCAAATTACGAGCCCGGGCAGCTGTTTCCTATCTCGATCTGGGTGGGCAGGTTGACAGCTAAGTTGTCATCCAACGTAAAAAGTTTCACCATATTCCTTTTGGCGACGCTCGGGAACTCCGCCGCTGTCTTGCTGTACTCGATGATTAACCTCTTCCGCCGTAACGCTGTCGGAGTTTTCCTGCCGTTCCGATCAACGCCTCCGGGATCCCCGCCCTAATGACACGCTGTGCCGGCCGTGGCACATGAGACAGCATCCCGTTGATAGCAGCACGCGCGCGATGCTCACGCAGGTGGACGATCTCGATGGCGACATGCACTACAAAGTCCTTGGCATCAGCGTCAAGGCCACTACAGCAGAAGTGAAGCTGGTAATAGATGACGCATCGCATCGCTCGCGCACGACCCCCCCCCCCCCCCCCCCCCCTCGCCCCCTTCTCAGCTGCCTGCCACAGAGTGGGTTGTAGTTTCTGGGCAGTCTCAGCGAACAGAGGCTGAGTACTCGCGGCGCTGGGCAGGCCTACCGTGGGGCCATCCGGAAGGCTCACCCCGACAAGGGCGGCAGCGATGAGCTGTTCAACAAAGTGCAGACGGCGTTTGAGGTGCTCTCCGATCCCAAGAAGCGCGAGGTGTACGACGCCTGGGCAAAGGAGCTCCAGTACCGCTACATCCCCGGCGTTGCATCGAAGGTACCCCAGCGGCCCAGATGCAAGCAAAGCCACGACTGAATGCGACTCGCAGACACCCAAGTCCGCCGCGCGCTAACGTGCGCCATCGCTGCGTACGCCGCCCTAGGCGGAGGGCGGCGAGGACAAGCTGCTGGACGAGTTTGAGGGCCTCGGCCTCCACTGCGACCCCAACACCCAGCTGGTGGTGACGTGCGAGGTGTGCCGGCGCCCCTCGACCAAAGAGTGCTGGACCTGCGGGATGAAGATCTGCGACTTCTGCACTCTCAAGACCCACTGGAAGGTGGGGCGGGGCCGCGCGGCCGCCTCATCGATTCAGAAGCGTCGTTTCCTCTGTGCATGCTGTCCCGCTTCGGCGCACGGCATGTTCCCGGTAGAAACCTGGCGGGCGCCAGCCCGGCGGCGGAAAGAGCGAGGCGGAGCCAATGCCCGGCTGACGTTTCCTCGGCTGGCGGCCTGTGTTGGGGCGGCAGGGATCCGTGGGCCTGCACTGGCCCTTGATCAACTGCGACACGATGCGCGACAACATCGGGAAGAAGCAGATGGAGCAGAAGAAACTGGAGGACGCCAAGAGGTGCGGGCCGCGGCGGTCGCCCCCAGTGCTGCCGCCCTCCGTCTCGACCGTTCGGCGACTGATGGCTGTAAGCGCTGCGCGCCGCCGCTCAGGCACGCGCTGGAGGACCCCAACTTCCGGAGCGAGAAGGACCTGCAAGTCATCCGCGACTTCAAGGTGGCCTCCGCGAAGATGCTGTCGCGCGCAGACAGGCTGGTAGGCGAGCCATGTCGTCCCGGCAGCCTTCATCACCACCGCATTGCCCTCATTCCCGGGCGCCCCTGGCACGCTCTGACCCCTCAGGCCACGCCTGTTTACGCCTGCCGACCTCGCCTCGTGTGGCCCTCCCGCCCCCGCAGGTGTCGTTTGACATGAGCCTGGCGCAGTTCTACATGTGGGCGCAGAGCGCCGAGCACGCGTTTGTGGTGTGCCACATCCCCACAGGTTTGGACAGCCCTCCCCCGCATTGCCGGGTTCCGCAGGGCGTTCGGAACTGTCCGCAAAAAGCGACGGTTTGCCTTTGGGTTCGCGGTATATACCGTCCAAACACAAACGCCCGCGGATAAATAACGCTTTTGATCCGCGAACCCAATGGAATGTTTCTGTAGTTGTCGGCGGCGCAGTCGTGCAGAGCACTGTGTTGAGGCCCCCAGGCTTGAGGATGTTGCGGGGTTCCCTCGAGGCCTCCCATGCGGGGAACCGTGGCGGCCCCGAGGAGCTGACGCGCCACACCTGGGTGGTGCGCATGCAGGATACCGGGACAAGGAGGTGGTGGTGGACTTTTCGCAGCAGGTGCTCGTGATCCAGCCCGAGGAGTCCCCCCCTCTGATCCAGCGGCTGCTGGCCCACCCGGTCGACACCACGCGCCCCGTCGAGACGTTCAAGTGAGCCCCCTTCCCCCTCCGCGGCACCACCCGGTCCCAACTTGGCTAGAGTCTGCCTAGAGAGACAACTCACCAGTCTATCAGGATGCCAGTGCGGCAATTGGAATAGAATGGAATATGCGGCGCTCCCGGCCGGCCGATACCGTGCGCGTCGTGGTTGTACACAAGTGCCCGATATACTGACATAAGTACTGCAGCACATCGAAGTACATCGAACTTCAGAAAAGCGGCACGTTGGCGACCCTTTAAGCCGGTGAAATCGTCTAGGGTGCCGATTTCAGATATGTCGTCCGGATTTCGACAGTCCTTCGGTTTTGATCCCAGATATACTGCGTAATGTACTATTTATGATGCATTAGTACTTGAAGCAAAATGGGAGGGGGTTCCCGCGCCGATCTCACCCGACACAAATGTGCCCCCCCGCTACTTCGACGATGCTAGAGGTCTACCGTCGCTTTTGCTTTCGTACTCAAATTTGATGGAGTGGTGTACTGCACCAAGTACCAAAAGAGCTTCGCGGCGAGTACGAGGAAAGCGCGATGTCGGCGTTTCAGGAACGCTGTGTGTAGAACATAATGTAACAGAGTAGGAAATGTCTTGAGAATTTGACTTCTTGAAGGAAAACCGGCAGATATGAAGTAGTTAGTACATTGTTTGAGTTAGTATAGCTTATTTATTCGGGAAAGGTTCTCGTGCATTATTTGAAATGAGATAGCGATACGGAAATGCGTACCGGTGCACAACGATAAGATTACGTTCATCATACCGACCATGATTGCTTCGTTTTTTTCCTAGGTAAGGGAGTGTGTGCTTCCGCGTCCGATCTTCTGATCCTGGTACGAGTATTTGAGTAATAATAATATACTGCAAACGATCGGATCACTGCAAACGCCGCTAGTCACTACTCGTTCTAGTCCTCCGCAGGTGCTGCTGTACCCCATGGCATGAATGCGATCTTTCATGTAGTAGACCTTAGTACTGCGTCTAAACAGTCCAAAACGGTCTGAACCCGCTGCGTCTAGACTTCAGCAAGAACAAGAAAAGGAGAATATACTACAGAAAATAGCAGGAGGATGGCAATTCTCTCCACAATTGGAAAACGCTAGAAGGGGTGCAAAACACGGCCCGACGCTGGTGTTTAAGACTGTTGCCTCCTGCGCGATAATAATATATCCACGGGTGCCGACTCAACACCCAAAAGAACCCTTACTTCAGGCCTCAGATTCGGTTGGGCATGCGTCGTACAAGAACATCTGCCACCGTTCCGCAAATCGTTCGTCTACATTTTACCCCTTGCAGGCTGGGCAGGCTTCTATTCGCAGTTTTCTTACCGTGCATTGAAATACGGTCCGCGGGGGCTCCCCCAAATAATCAATTTCCTTTGCGCCTTTGTGTCGGACTATTCGCGATGCATTCTGAATTATTATTTCTCCATTTGAATAGTTTGTCCCTCGTCGCCCAGGGGCGGGCGGGGGGGGGGGGGGGGGGGGGCTTCAAAAAACGCTATTTATCTGTAGACCGTTTGTGTGTCCGCGATATTGCCACATCGGCACCCGTGCATTATAAAGATAGCGCGATCGGTAAGTCTGTCTTTGGGGTCACACCACACGCATCTTATCTTCCCCACTACGTACGGCGGAGAAGAGACGCCGCCGGGTGCCGAGCCGAGCTGAGCGGCGCGCGCCCTGTGCCGGCCCGCAGGTCGCAGGACCACCGCTTCATGACGCTGTGCATCCCTAAGGCGGTCCCTGGGGAGTGGAAGCACCTGTTTGAAGGGGACCCGGACGGCGCGCGCTGCCTGCAGCCGCCGTACGAGCTCACAGGTGTGTGGCTCCCGAACAACCCTGAACCCCCGAAACCTAAGGACACTCTTGCCCGCTTGCCACTTCAATTTACATCACCAACTATAAGGAGGACGCGAGCGCCTCGGCGGCAATGGGTGAAGGGGTGAGAATTGGGCAACAAAAGACCGGCTCACCGGCGCATGTGGTGTGCCGGCGGCAGAGCTGGAGGACGAGGTCGTGATCGAGCTGGAGCTGCCGTACTTTGTGGAGCCGGAGGACGTGGCGGTGCACATCGACGGCCACGGGGTGGCGGTGAAATGCAGCAGCGCCGGCTGCAACCTGAAGCGCACCTACTGGCGCGACAGGTGCTGGGACGCGCGTGGTCTGCTCGACCCCCCCCCCCCCCCCCCCCCCCGCATCCGGAATCCATAGCCCTTGGGACCATTCCCTCATTTCAATCCACGCCTGCGGGAAGTTCGTGCGCTATTTGATTTGATGCAAAAAACATTGACTGTGTCGTCGACACGATGAGGACCTCCAGTGATGGACGTGGTGACACGCATGTAGTCCAAATACACCCTGTACAACATCGTTCACGCTTTCGGTTTTAGCCTCCCCGTGATGTGAAGGCGGACTCCGTAATGATTTCTGAGTCCTGGGTCTGTGCGCATACGCCTACATCCCGACTACGCACGCTGTGTTTCGGGAGCACGGCTCACGGGATCTTGACATCGATGCTGCCCGGCAGTGCGGAGGAGAAGAGGCAGACGGGGTACGAAGTCGTGGACGTGCCCGCGTGCGACTGGTACCTGGAGGACGACACCAACGCGGCAGGCGAGAGGTGCAAGATGCTGAACCTCTCCCTGGTGAAGCCGCCCATCTCGGAGACGGACGTGCTGTACAAGAAAGGTGCGCCGCCGCAACGCAAACCCTAAAAACCCTGCGCAGCTCACCGGGCGTGCGGGTGCCATTTCCCTCTCACGGGCGAAGAAACTCTCTCTCTCTCTCTCTCTCCCTCCTCGAGTGACATGGCCCGCGAAGGAGCATGACGTGCGCCTGGCAGCCGAGCTTCGCTTGCTTCTGCCAATGCACCGGTCTCGCGCCGTAGTCGTACATCCTCGATATCGCTTCATGTATGATGAGTCCTGCGGGTCCTCGTAGTGAGTGTTCTACGGCGATTAAACACACTGTACAGAGTAGGATACATCGAAATTTATTCGCTGCCCCGGTAGTACCGGTGACCTCCCGCAGTTGTGTCGGCTCTACCGGGCACCGGTCGGCCGGGACAGAGTGTGTAGGAAGACTGATTTGATGGAGCCAAAGACGTCCTTAAAGACGTCCTTCGAGCCCGAATTAGTCAAACTTCGGTTCTGTCCAAAGCGCTAAAGTCTCAGAATACCGTTGGAATGACTACCGGGTCTAGTCGGACATAGCGGCATGCGGACGTACTATATTGCAACGCCTTGCTAGGAGCGAGTAACGTAAGATACGAGTGCTCGTCCCGGTATACCGGAACTCGTAGTCGCTACGACGAGTACCAAACAGAGTGATGTTGCACCGGGTGACGACGGTGTGCTCGCATGTGTGCACGAGTGTGAATACCGCACGTGTGCGAATATGCGCAGGCAAGCGCAGCGACAACCGCCGCAAGCAGAGGGAAGGCGACATGACGTGCCATGGCTACCGGTTCTTCGTGGAGGATGAGGACATGTACTGTCTCGAGGACACGCTGCAGGTGCGGCCGCCCCACACACGCATGGCGTCTTGAGCTCGGGACCTCACTATGCCCTAACCGCCCGACACCGTTGCCCCGCCCCCCCCCCGGCCCGGCCCGCCCGGGAGCAGGCCATGTGCTTCCTGCACAACGGGAGCACGTACGTACCCGAGAAGCCGTGGGTGGGCGGCCACCAGGGCCGCACCGTCACCGACGTACAGCTGCTGTCTGCGGACGTCCAGACGCTGATCGGAAGGCTGCTGGACGGGCACGAGGCGGCGGACGGGGAGGAGGGGGAGGAGGGGGAGGGGGGCGTACCAACTTAGCCACAGCTCAGTGACCCCTTAAGTATGGTTACAACACCGTGCGCGGTTGTAACCCCCTTGATGTCTCGGTGTCGTGTGCGCCGCCGCCTCGAAACCTGTCACAACACCGGCTGTCTCGTGCCGCGGCTTTAGGAACCCGTATTGGGGTCGGCTAGGCCGGTTGCAAGCTGCACTTTTGGAGGCCGAGCGCCCGTCCCTCGAGGGGCGATTCAGGACCAACTGCGCCACACAGAAGAACGGTTGCATTCCCCGCACATGTGGCAGCGACCCCACTCGGCCGGGCGAAAGGGGAGCTCCTCCGCAGGCTGGCCGGGAGCGCTCAGTGCTCCCCGGAGGAGATGCCTCCGAGGTACTCCTTGTACAGCACTGAGGGGCGGGCAGAGTGGCAGGGCGGACGGCGGCATGAAGCCTTACTCAGTCAGGAATCACGGCATCGAGCTGCCCGGACAAGTACAGAGGGGGGCAGCGACATGAGGCTCTAGGGTTCAGGGCAGGGCATGTAGGACCCTGGAACCCAGATACTCTTGTTGGGGTTAAAGGTTCCGGGAGGATGGAGGGGTTGGGGGGGGGAGGACCTGGCTCCTGCTTGCCGATGGCCAGCACCACGCCCTTGTAGTTCACCAGCCGGTTGAGCTCCTTCTTGGTCATCACCGGCTTGACCTTCCAGACCATCTGCAGCAGCGGCGGAACCCCGCCATACTCACTCGGGATGCAAGCGCAGGCCCTGTACCCGGTCCGCAACAAATCCGTGCATAAACCTCGTCTACCTAAGCACAAAACAAGCATCGCCCGGTCCTCGGAGTGCGCATCAAGACGCTTCGGCCCATGTGAGCTCACTCTCCCGCCACCGGTGCCCCTGCCGCTCCCAGCGCTTCCTGTCTCTCCCGCAACACTCACTTGCCCGTCGACCCGCGCCGACTCCCTTCTCCACCTCGTGGCCCCAAAATCTACCATTTACAGCACCATCCACCTTCGGGGGGGGCATGACAATACCTTCTGTATGATACAGTGATACGCAGGGCTATTACCAGGCGCCCAGTCGGGGCCGGGTGGTGCCCCTTTAGCCACCCCCCGGGGGCCACAGCGCCGGGCACTTTAAAACCGTACCATCAGGATACCATAATGATTCATGGTCCAGAGGGCATGTGCCCGACACCACCAGGGCCGTTATGCCGAGCACACTGCAGTGCGTGGCCCCCGCGCACACATACCCAAACCACACATAGGGTTTGATTAGCCGGTTTTAGGGTTTCTAAAACCCTAAAAACCCGTACATGCACGCCTTCAAACATACGTCGTCATTTCAGCCCCCCCCCCCCCCCCCCCCCAACCCCCCCTCATATCCCCCTGTTGAAGAGAACCCGAAAACTCGAAAACAAATGTACATTTATTGGAGTACAACATAAAATGTCGAGATTCCAAAGAGATTCCAATTCGATGAGGTCGTGCAGAGATCACCAGGCTTTGGACCCACCAACCCAATTCCACGGCGCATGCACCACCACCCACCTTGGCCGCCACCTTGAGCATGACGGCTATGGCGAGCATCACGCCCACCGCGTTCGCAAACCCCTTGCGGAGGAGCCCTCCGAGCACCGCCTCGCCGCGGGAGGCGCGCATGGTGTCCGGCATGTACATCAGCACCCGATCCCGCGCCGCCTCAGGAAGGGTGTTTCTGCGGGGGGTGGGCGGCGGCGCGGCACATGTCAGCGGGCCGGAACACACGCCCTTGTCTCCAAAAGAGGAGGAAACCCGCCGGCAGGACCATGACTCGCCATCCACATGCACATCACGGCCTGCCGCGCGGAGGAGCTGGCGGCATGATTAAGCGCCTCGGGCCCTCTGCTAACCGGAGCCATTGAATCAGGTTTGCGGGTGTTCACATACCCCCTTTCTGCCACAGCCAAAATCAAAGGACAGCCGGATCAGAAATCCGGTCCTTATTATTGAGAAATTGAGAAAATTGGTAATCACAATTTCCGGCTACAGTTGCCTCCGGGACATTATATTACATCCGTTTTTTCCATGTGAATAGTTTGCGGCCTTGTACGACCGCAGCTGTTCGACCGGCTGCGCCAATCGTCACGGGCCCTGAGGATGAGTCGGACGATCCGCGCACCTTTTGTGGTGTGCGGGCGCCGGCGCGGTGGTGAGGACGCCGCGGAGAACAACCTGCCTAACCCGCAAGAGGTCAAATATAGACGGAACTGCAGCGATGGTTCCTATAAATCGCATGCAAGCCCAATTTGAGGCTGTTCGAAACATCCGGCAACCCACAGCGTGGTTACGGTCCCTCCCGACACGACCACAGACATTCCTCCGCCGGAGCCGCTACTTTCCCAGTGCGCGAGCGCGCCAGGGGCGAGGTTGCACTGGCGATACAATGCATTGCGGGAGTATTCAGGCGGCATGCGCGGGAGCACACCGGCATCGGCATCCATACGGACGGCCGCAATTAGGGATGGGCTCTGGAGCCTTATCAGTGGAGTGACCGTGGCCACGTTAGGCCGGCCACAGCGGACGGATGGCATAGGTCGGCGGGGTGACGGCGGCGGGTGTGGCATGTCGGGGTGCGGACAGCGGGGGTGGGGTCGGGGGCGATGAGCGGGAAGCGGACGGGGCGAGTGCGGGTGGGGTGGGGGGGCTCACATCAAGCCCTTCCCGAGGGAGGTCGACGCAAACTCCTCCAGCATCACCCACACCACCCACAGCAGCATGAACCACGACAGTAGGGTGAGGCAGATCCCCTGGATGCGGCTCGACCTGCGCACCGGGGGCGTCACACCACGTCGGCTCAGCGCCCCGCCCGCCCGCCCCCGACTGCCCGCTGCGGGGAGAGCCCCGGCACCACGGCGCCGCACCGGTTCTGGGCGTTTTTGTCCAGGTCCTGCGCCATGGCCTCATCCATCCGGAGCAGCAGCTTCTGGCAGTCTCCCTTGAGGTTGTTGAGGTTCTTCTGGACTGCGTAGCTGATGCCCTTTTGTGCGCCGAGGGGCAGGTGGGGAAGGTGGGTCGGCGCTGTGCTACTCGGTGGACGCATCGATGGGGGTGGTAATCGGGCAGCAGAGCTTTGAGGTGTGTGTGGGGGGGGGGGGGGGGGGGGGGGGGGGGCACCTTCTCGATGGTCTGGCACACTTCGTCGATGGAGTTGGGGATGCCGCAGTCCTTGGCGCCGTCGCGCGGCAGGTAGAAGGTCGGCAGGTTGAAGGCGTGCATGTTCTTGATGCGCGGCGTCAGGTTCTGCGTGATCTGGATGAGCACGCGCTGGCGGTCGTGCTCCTTCGTGACCTCATCCGCCTTGGACATGAAGTAGTGGATCTTCTCCACGTTGGCGCCGTGGTTGAGCCGCTCCACCACCTCCATGGTGCGCTTGCAGGTGGCTTGCCCGATGGGGTCGAAGAACACGAGGATGAGGTCCACGTGGTCCGCCATCCACACGATGGAGTCCTGCACGTTGAAGGGGTACTGCATGTCGCCGTCCACCAGGCCGGGGGTGTCGATGAACGACACGCAGTTGAAGTCGCGCTCCTTGGAGGTGGAGACCTCGGTGAACAAGTTGTTGCGGATGCCCTCGAACTTGTCGAAGCCCTCCAGGTACTCAAACATCCGCAGCGTCGCGTCGCCCGTCAGCGTCTCGCGCCGCTTTCCGCTGGTGACGATGGTGAACCCGCGCGTCTCGATCGCGACGCCGGTGCGCTGGATCTCCTCGTTGATGTACCAGTTCACGAAGCTGCTCTTCCCGGCGCTGTGGTTGCCCACAATCATGACGCTGATCTTCTTGCGAGGGCGCGGCACCTTCGCGTTCACGACGGGATCCTCTGCGATCCCCACTAGCCCCGTCGCGCCGGGCGCGCCGCCAGACAGGCCGTTGGCGTAGAGGTCGCTAATCGACTTTAGCACGCGCTCCACGCTGCCGTGCGCCTGCTGCGCCTCCTCCTTGGTACTCGCCGCCGCCGCCCCGCTGGCGCCGCCGCCCGCCTGTTTCTTGTTCGTCCCCATCCTTAAGAGTTGACACGGGTAGCTGCACCCAAGGCGGGCGTCTCGCTGGAGCAGTTTAGTGTGGCTGGGGCTAAGATCAGCGACCTCACATCGGCGGGTTGGGTGGGGCGTCTTCTGATGGGGCCCGCGCCGATCTGGCCCACATATCACCCGGGAGGCGGAGACCACCACGGGGAGACGGAGACCACCACGTACTTGTAGGGATATCGTGCTGTGCCACGCCGCACAGCGCAACGACGACGATGATGACCCGCGGCGGGATTTGGAGCGCGCCAGGCTGGCACTAAGATGGCAGACTAATCCTTACTGCTACCGGTGTGAATACAGTGGAAAATAGTTTTTCCCGCCCCCGGCCGGGGACGGGACTGGCACCAGCGGAAAATAGTTATCACGGGGCGGTTACTATCACCTAGCGACTACCCGTATTAATCAGATATGTGCTGATAAGTGTACGCGTATCTGCAGTGAGTGTTTTAACAAGTAATACATCCGATATGACAACGACATCATAGTCAGTTCCGATTAAATGTTATGTTTTAGGTCTCCCCCCCCCCCCCCCCCCCCCCCCCTTCCACTTTACCACCCCCCTCAACGATGTTTTACTAGGTCTGACAGTACTTAGTAGTACTAACATGCCCTCAGGTACATAAAAACTTGAAAGGGGAAAAATGACTTTTCTGAACTCTTTGAATGCATGGCTGTGTGCAGGAGGGTGTTCCCTACCATATGCAAGCATAAAACAGAGAAGGGGTGGGGCATTTTTTGGAACCATCAGCAAATTTCAGTCAGCACCAAGGCAAGCCAGCCATATGGTGGCCCTATCCACCCCTCCATGTAGTGCTATGTTGCCGCTGACATGTATGTTGCTGCTACTTGCTGCTACAGTTGTGGCTGCTCTGCCCTCCGCTCACCCCTGCTACGCGATGCTGCCTGCCTACCTAACTCATGCATCTTCTCAGCACACTTGGCCTTGGCGCCTCTCACGAGCACCTGATACCCGGCACGCTCACAGGTTCTGCACAGGGGCACAACTATGTTGTGGGCAGTCCGTACCTCAGCATCAATGAGGCCTCCATTTGCATCACCTGCCCAAGTGCCCATCAGCGCTGAGCATCATCAGTGGGCGCAACATAGCAGGGCAGACATTAAGATACGGCATGGGGCAGGTAATGAAGCAAGAAGGGGGTACGGAGATGGCAGCAAGCCTCACCTGATGACCATGCACACGGCGCATAAGGTGGGGATGAACTCCCAAGCGGGGCTCTTCTCCTTGTGCGTGTAGTACTCAATCTCCACGGGGGTAGCACAGGTCATGCGGTAATCGCAGACGAAGGAAGCATGATAAGGATGATCCTCATCCAGGGGTTGCATGCCGCACATGAAGGTGTCAGATTCCTGGGCATCTGCAACGCCATTGGCAGCCAGCCACCTGCACCACACGAGGATCAGTGTCATGTCAAGATGCAATTGATGTATGCTTGACATGTTGCATGCAAGGGGGGCAGAGGAGCCCACCGCCAGTTGGCAGTCTCCTCTGGTGTGACCTGCCGGATCTTCAGCGGCCCGGGCTGGAAGCTCCGTGGTCTCGGAAAAGATGCATCTCGGCTTCTGGCAGTCTGGCTCCTTGCAGCGCACCACCCCACGCAAGCGCTGAGCTGCAGCGATCTTCAAGCCCTGCCTACTGAAATCGAAGACTCTCTTGCCCAAGAGCCTGCCTTCCCACACCACAGTCAGCTTCATGCTGACTTTGTCGTCGTCTGCCATTCTTGGCGACGATGGCGGGCCTGGTTGGGCCAGCGGGAGGTAGCGCGTGACTGTCCACCCTGGCGCAGCGCCGCCGCCGCTTTATAGTACGGTATCGTTTGCCTGGATGATATACACCCCTGCACATAAGTTTGGGGTCCCTTTTCGGCAGTCTCAAGACTTCACAAGTCTAGGGTACCTGAACGTAGGGTATATGAGATGAAACCCTGGAATCTCAGAGGGCTTTATAAAACCTGCATGACGAGTGGCTCAAACCGAAGCTTAATGACCTTTGACTAGGGAATCACGCTGCACTTGGTGCGTGGATGGGCGTCGCCTGCAACTGCACCAAAACTGGGGTCGGTATCACCCACACGCCGACGCGCGTGCATAGGCAACCAAACGGCGGGATGGGCATGAACGCGTGAGGAAACCCATTGGCGAGGGGCTCGGGTGCATTTGGTTGGGGTGCAGCCGTGTGGGCGGCGGCCAGTGCATGTCGCGTTGCGATACTGGCATGGCATCAGTGTCGGCCACGCGCGGCAACACCCCCTTGGCTTCAAAACGCTATAACTTCTCAGGGTTTGCTCAGAAAAACTTTTTAAAAATATCACGCCATTCCTCGTTCAATTCTGCGTCGGGAACACTCTTCCATAATCACAAAATCGATTTTTTGGGTCTCCGAAAAAAATCCCCAAAGATGATCATCCAAGTTGCCCCTCACTGCCTCATGTGCCCACCCATATCGGGCGCGTGGCTTTGCGCCAAGTGCGTGTCTAAGCCCCATACTCAGTTGCGCGAGAGCGTTATGTATGTCGATGACCACGGACCACCAACACTTGGCATGTGCCACCTCCTAGCGATACACACATCTACCAGCCAAAATGCCATTTTCCACAGCATTTTTCAAGGAATTTCATATTAATCAAAATCCACGCCCCTACCGCGCCACCCCGCCCACGAAACGGTGCAACTGGCATTCCACCACGCGCCCCTATAGTAGAGCATTGCCCTACGCCAAGGGGGCCATCGAGCGCCTCTCCTACGTGCGTTCGCCACAGAAACAGCAGCATTTTCACCCCAAAACTGCTCCCCACAGTGGCCAACTTGACGTTGGGGTGTCACGTCGTGCCTATAGCGACATGCTTTCAGTGGCCTACACGCACGGTGTGTGCAACTTATGCCAAGGGCCGTATCCACCGAGTTTGGTGCGACGAGTGCCGCTATTTCCATAGGTTTGGACGGTTGGCGCAACCCACAACTTTCTGGCGCCAACGCACCATGCAATGATTTCGCGTTTTTGATAGGGCGCCCACAAATGGTCGTGTTGTCGCGCGGGTGGGTATAAAGCGCACAATAGGCGTTCGCCCGAACTATTCCCACTGTAGTTAGCATGTATGCACATGCAGCCGGCGTTATCCTCGCCCATGCATGCGCTTTGCGATCGAAAATGCAAAACCCGGACTTATGTGGAGGGGTGTGCGCCGCACCAAGCGCGCTCGACGAGGTCGCAATAAGGCGTCTTGGGACAGTGAGCCCTTTCGAGCCCGTGGCTCGCATGTGGATGCGTCATGGGCATATGCAGCCAGTAGGAGCATTGGGGTGATTCAAACATGCCGCGTCGGCCGTATATGGCCGAATGACATATGGCCAACACACCCCTGCACATAAGTTTGGGGTCCCTTTTCGGCAGTCTCAAGACTTCACAAGTCTAGGGTACCTGAACGTAGGGTATATGAGATGAAACCCTGGAATCTCAGAGGGCTTTATAAAACCTGCATGACGAGTGGCTCAAACCGAAGCTTAATGACCTTTGACTAGGGAATCACGCTGCACTTGGTGCGTGGATGGGCGTCGCCTGCAACTGCACCAAAACTGGGGTCGGTATCACCCACACGCCGACGCGCGTGCATAGGCAACCAAACGGCGGGATGGGCATGAACGCGTGAGGAAACCCATTGGCGAGGGGCTCGGGTGCATTTGGTTGGGGTGCAGCCGTGTGGGCGGCGGCCAGTGCATGTCGCGTTGCGATACTGGCATGGCATCAGTGTCGGCCACGCGCGGCAACACCCCCTTGGCTTCAAAACGCTATAACTTCTCAGGGTTTGCTCAGAAAAACTTTTTAAAAATATCACGCCATTCCTCGTTCAATTCTGCGTCGGGAACACTCTTCCATAATCACAAAATCGATTTTTTGGGTCTCCGAAAAAAATCCCCAAAGATGATCATCCAAGTTGCCCCTCACTGCCTCATGTGCCCACCCATATCGGGCGCGTGGCTTTGCGCCAAGTGCGTGTCTAAGCCCCATACTCAGTTGCGCGAGAGCGTTATGTATGTCGATGACCACGGACCACCAACACTTGGCATGTGCCACCTCCTAGCGATACACACATCTACCAGCCAAAATGCCATTTTCCACAGCATTTTTCAAGGAATTTCATATTAATCAAAATCCACGCCCCTACCGCGCCACCCCGCCCACGAAACGGTGCAACTGGCATTCCACCACGCGCCCCTATAGTAGAGCATTGCCCTACGCCAAGGGGGCCATCGAGCGCCTCTCCTACGTGCGTTCGCCACAGAAACAGCAGCATTTTCACCCCAAAACTGCTCCCCACAGTGGCCAACTTGACGTTGGGGTGTCACGTCGTGCCTATAGCGACATGCTTTCAGTGGCCTACACGCACGGTGTGTGCAACTTATGCCAAGGGCCGTATCCACCGAGTTTGGTGCGACGAGTGCCGCTATTTCCATAGGTTTGGACGGTTGGCGCAACCCACAACTTTCTGGCGCCAACGCACCATGCAATGATTTCGCGTTTTTGAAAGGGCGCCCACAAATGGTCGTGTTGTCGCGCGGGTGGGTATAAAGCGCACAATAGGCGTTCGCCCGAACTATTCCCACTGTAGTTAGCATGTATGCACATGCAGCCGGCGTTATCCTCGCCCATGCATGCGCTTTGCGATTGAAAATGCAAAACCCGGACTTATGTGGAGGGGTGTGCGCCGCACCAAGCGCGCTCGACGAGGTCGCAATAAGGCGTCTTGGGACAGTGAGCCCTTTCGAGCCCGTGGCTCGCATGTGGATGCGTCATGGGCATATGCAGCCAGTAGGAGCATTGGGGTGATTCAAACATGCCGCGTCGGCCGTATATGGCCGAATGACATATGGCCAACACACCCCTGCACATAAGTTTGGGGTCCCTTTTCGGCAGTCTCAAGACTTCACAAGTCTAGGGTACCTGAACGTAGGGTATATGAGATGAAACCCAGAGGGCTTTATAAAACCTGCATGACGAGTGGCTCAAACCGAAGCTTAATGACCTTTGACTAGGGAATCACGCTGCACTTGGTGCGTGGATGGGCGTCGCCTGCAACTGCACCAAAACTGGGGTCGGTATCACCCACACGCCGACGCGCGTGCATAGGCAACCAAACGGCGGGATGGGCATGAACGCGTGAGGAAACCCATTGGCGAGGGGCTCGGGTGCATTTGGTTGGGGTGCAGCCGTGTGGGCGGCGGCCAGTGCATGTCGCGTTGCGATACTGGCATGGCATCAGTGTCGGCCACGCGCGGCAACACCCCCTTGGCTTCAAAACGCTATAACTTCTCAGGGTTTGCTCAGAAAAACTTTTTAAAAATATCACGCCATTCCTCGTTCAATTCTGCGTCGGGAACACTCTTCCATAATCACAAAATCGATTTTTTGGGTCTCCGAAAAAAATCCCCAAAGATGATCATCCAAGTTGCCCCTCACTGCCTCATGTGCCCACCCATATCGGGCGCGTGGCTTTGCGCCAAGTGCGTGTCTAAGCCCCATACTCAGTTGCGCGAGAGCGTTATGTATGTCGATGACCACGGACCACCAACACTTGGCATGTGCCACCTCCTAGCGATACACACATCTACCAGCCAAAATGCCATTTTCCACAGCATTTTTCAAGGAATTTCATATTAATCAAAATCCACGCCCCTACCGCGCCACCCCGCCCACGAAACGGTGCAACTGGCATTCCACCACGCGCCCCTATAGTAGAGCATTGCCCTACGCCAAGGGGGCCATCGAGCGCCTCTCCTACGTGCGTTCGCCACAGAAACAGCAGCATTTTCACCCCAAAACTGCTCCCCACAGTGGCCAACTTGACGTTGGGGTGTCACGTCGTGCCTATAGCGACATGCTTTCAGTGGCCTACACGCACGGTGTGTGCAACTTATGCCAAGGGCCGTATCCACCGAGTTTGGTGCGACGAGTGCCGCTATTTCCATAGGTTTGGACGGTTGGCGCAACCCACAACTTTCTGGCGCCAACGCACCATGCAATGATTTCGCGTTTTTGAAAGGGCGCCCACAAATGGTCGTGTTGTCGCGCGGGTGGGTATAAAGCGCACAATAGGCGTTCGCCCGAACTATTCCCACTGTAGTTAGCATGTATGCACATGCAGCCGGCGTTATCCTCGCCCATGCATGCGCTTTGCGATTGAAAATGCAAAACCCGGACTTATGTGGAGGGGTGTGCGCCGCACCAAGCGCGCTCGACGAGGTCGCAATAAGGCGTCTTGGGACAGTGAGCCCTTTCGAGCCCGTGGCTCGCATGTGGATGCGTCATGGGCATATGCAGCCAGTAGGAGCATTGGGGTGATTCAAACATGCCGCGTCGGCCGTATATGGCCGAATGACATATGGCCAACACACCCCTGCACATAAGTTTGGGGTCCCTTTTCGGCAGTCTCAAGACTTCACAAGTCTAGGGTACCTGAACGTAGGGTATATGAGATGAAACCCTGGAATCTCAGAGGGCTTTATAAAACCTGCATGACGAGTGGCTCAAACCGAAGCTTAATGACCTTTGACTAGGGAATCACGCTGCACTTGGTGCGTGGATGGGCGTCGCCTGCAACTGCACCAAAACTGGGGTCGGTATCACCCACACGCCGACGCGCGTGCATAGGCAACCAAACGGCGGGATGGGCATGAACGCGTGAGGAAACCCATTGGCGAGGGGCTCGGGTGCATTTGGTTGGGGTGCAGCCGTGTGGGCGGCGGCCAGTGCATGTCGCGTTGCGATACTGGCATGGCATCAGTGTCGGCCACGCGCGGCAACACCCCCTTGGCTTCAAAACGCTATAACTTCTCAGGGTTTGCTCAGAAAAACTTTTTAAAAATATCACGCCATTCCTCGTTCAATTCTGCGTCGGGAACACTCTTCCATAATCACAAAATCGATTTTTTGGGTCTCCGAAAAAAATCCCCAAAGATGATCATCCAAGTTGCCCCTCACTGCCTCATGTGCCCACCCATATCGGGCGCGTGGCTTTGCGCCAAGTGCGTGTCTAAGCCCCATACTCAGTTGCGCGAGAGCGTTATGTATGTCGATGACCACGGACCACCAACACTTGGCATGTGCCACCTCCTAGCGATACACACATCTACCAGCCAAAATGCCATTTTCCACAGCATTTTTCAAGGAATTTCATATTAATCAAAATCCACGCCCCTACCGCGCCACCCCGCCCACGAAACGGTGCAACTGGCATTCCACCACGCGCCCCTATAGTAGAGCATTGCCCTACGCCAAGGGGGCCATCGAGCGCCTCTCCTACGTGCGTTCGCCACAGAAACAGCAGCATTTTCACCCCAAAACTGCTCCCCACAGTGGCCAACTTGACGTTGGGGTGTCACGTCGTGCCTATAGCGACATGCTTTCAGTGGCCTACACGCACGGTGTGTGCAACTTATGCCAAGGGCCGTATCCACCGAGTTTGGTGCGACGAGTGCCGCTATTTCCATAGGTTTGGACGGTTGGCGCAACCCACAACTTTCTGGCGCCAACGCACCATGCAATGATTTCGCGTTTTTGAAAGGGCGCCCACAAATGGTCGTGTTGTCGCGCGGGTGGGTATAAAGCGCACAATAGGCGTTCGCCCGAACTATTCCCACTGTAGTTAGCATGTATGCACATGCAGCCGGCGTTATCCTCGCCCATGCATGCGCTTTGCGATTGAAAATGCAAAACCCGGACTTATGTGGAGGGGTGTGCGCCGCACCAAGCGCGCTCGACGAGGTCGCAATAAGGCGTCTTGGGACAGTGAGCCCTTTCGAGCCCGTGGCTCGCATGTGGATGCGTCATGGGCATATGCAGCCAGTAGGAGCATTGGGGTGATTCAAACATGCCGCGTCGGCCGTATATGGCCGAATGACATATGGCCAACACACCCCTGCACATAAGTTTGGGGTCCCTTTTCGGCAGTCTCAAGACTTCACAAGTCTAGGGTACCTGAACGTAGGGTATATGAGATGAAACCCTGGAATCTCAGAGGGCTTTATAAAACCTGCATGACGAGTGGCTCAAACCGAAGCTTAATGACCTTTGACTAGGGAATCACGCTGCACTTGGTGCGTGGATGGGCGTCGCCTGCAACTGCACCAAAACTGGGGTCGGTATCACCCACACGCCGACGCGCGTGCATAGGCAACCAAACGGCGGGATGGGCATGAACGCGTGAGGAAACCCATTGGCGAGGGGCTCGGGTGCATTTGGTTGGGGTGCAGCCGTGTGGGCGGCGGCCAGTGCATGTCGCGTTGCGATACTGGCATGGCATCAGTGTCGGCCACGCGCGGCAACACCCCCTTGGCTTCAAAACGCTATAACTTCTCAGGGTTTGCTCAGAAAAACTTTTTAAAAATATCACGCCATTCCTCGTTCAATTCTGCGTCGGGAACACTCTTCCATAATCACAAAATCGATTTTTTGGGTCTCCGAAAAAAATCCCCAAAGATGATCATCCAAGTTGCCCCTCACTGCCTCATGTGCCCACCCATATCGGGCGCGTGGCTTTGCGCCAAGTGCGTGTCTAAGCCCCATACTCAGTTGCGCGAGAGCGTTATGTATGTCGATGACCACGGACCACCAACACTTGGCATGTGCCACCTCCTAGCGATACACACATCTACCAGCCAAAATGCCATTTTCCACAGCATTTTTCAAGGAATTTCATATTAATCAAAATCCACGCCCCTACCGCGCCACCCCGCCCACGAAACGGTGCAACTGGCATTCCACCACGCGCCCCTATAGTAGAGCATTGCCCTACGCCAAGGGGGCCATCGAGCGCCTCTCCTACGTGCGTTCGCCACAGAAACAGCAGCATTTTCACCCCAAAACTGCTCCCCACAGTGGCCAACTTGACGTTGGGGTGTCACGTCGTGCCTATAGCGACATGCTTTCAGTGGCCTACACGCACGGTGTGTGCAACTTATGCCAAGGGCCGTATCCACCGAGTTTGGTGCGACGAGTGCCGCTATTTCCATAGGTTTGGACGGTTGGCGCAACCCACAACTTTCTGGCGCCAACGCACCATGCAATGATTTCGCGTTTTTGAAAGGGCGCCCACAAATGGTCGTGTTGTCGCGCGGGTGGGTATAAAGCGCACAATAGGCGTTCGCCCGAACTATTCCCACTGTAGTTAGCATGTATGCACATGCAGCCGGCGTTATCCTCGCCCATGCATGCGCTTTGCGATCGAAAATGCAAAACCCGGACTTATGTGGAGGGGTGTGCGCCGCACCAAGCGCGCTCGACGAGGTCGCAATAAGGCGTCTTGGGACAGTGAGCCCTTTCGAGCCCGTGGCTCGCATGTGGATGCGTCATGGGCATATGCAGCCAGTAGGAGCATTGGGGTGATTCAAACATGCCGCGTCGGCCGTATATGGCCGAATGACATATGGCCAACACACCCCTGCACATAAGTTTGGGGTCCCTTTTCGGCAGTCTCAAGACTTCACAAGTCTAGGGTACCTGAACGTAGGGTATATGAGATGAAACCCTGGAATCTCAGAGGGCTTTATAAAACCTGCATGACGAGTGGCTCAAACCGAAGCTTAATGACCTTTGACTAGGGAATCACGCTGCACTTGGTGCGTGGATGGGCGTCGCCTGCAACTGCACCAAAACTGGGGTCGGTATCACCCACACGCCGACGCGCGTGCATAGGCAACCAAACGGCGGGATGGGCATGAACGCGTGAGGAAACACATTGGCGAGGGGCTCGGGTGCATTTGGTTGGGGTGCAGCCGTGTGGGCGGCGGCCAGTGCATGTCGCGTTGCGATACTGGCATGGCATCAGTGTCGGCCACGCGCGGCAACACCCCCTTGGCTTCAAAACGCTATAACTTCTCAGGGTTTGCTCAGAAAAACTTTTTAAAAATATCACGCCATTCCTCGTTCAATTCTGCGTCGGGAACACTCTTCCATAATCACAAAATCGATTTTTTGGGTCTCCGGAAAAAATCCCCAAAGATGATCATCCAAGTTGCCCCTCACTGCCTCATGTGCCCACCCATATCGGGCGCGTGGCTTTGCGCCAAGTGCGTGTCTAAGCCCCATACTCAGTTGCGCGAGAGCGTTATGTATGTCGATGACCACGGACCACCAACACTTGGCATGTGCCACCTCCTAGCGATACACACATCTACCAGCCAAAATGCCATTTTCCACAGCATTTTTCAAGGAATTTCATATTAATCAAAATCCACGCCCCTACCGCGCCACCCCGCCCACGAAACGGTGCAACTGGCATTCCACCACGCGCCCCTATAGTAGAGCATTGCCCTACGCCAAGGGGGCCATCGAGCGCCTCTCCTACGTGCGTTCGCCACAGAAACAGCAGCATTTTCACCCCAAAACTGCTCCCCACAGTGGCCAACTTGACGTTGGGGTGTCACGTCGTGCCTATAGCGACATGCTTTCAGTGGCCTACACGCACGGTGTGTGCAACTTATGCCAAGGGCCGTATCCACCGAGTTTGGTGCGACGAGTGCCGCTATTTCCATAGGTTTGGACGGTTGGCGCAACCCACAACTTTCTGGCGCCAACGCACCATGCAATGATTTCGCGTTTTTGAAAGGGCGCCCACAAATGGTCGTGTTGTCGCGCGGGTGGGTATAAAGCGCACAATAGGCGTTCGCCCGAACTATTCCCACTGTAGTTAGCATGTATGCACATGCAGCCGGCGTTATCCTCGCCCATGCATGCGCTTTGCGATCGAAAATGCAAAACCCGGACTTATGTGGAGGGGTGTGCGCCGCACCAAGCGCGCTCGACGAGGTCGCAATAAGGCGTCTTGGGACAGTGAGCCCTTTCGAGCCCGTGGCTCGCATGTGGATGCGTCATGGGCATATGCAGCCAGTAGGAGCATTGGGGTGATTCAAACATGCCGCGTCGGCCGTATATGGCCGAATGACATATGGCCAACACACCCCTGCACATAAGTTTGGGGTCCCTTTTCGGCAGTCTCAAGACTTCACAAGTCTAGGGTACCTGAACGTAGGGTATATGAGATGAAACCCTGGAATCTCAGAGGGCTTTATAAAACCTGCATGACGAGTGGCTCAAACCGAAGCTTAATGACCTTTGACTAGGGAATCACGCTGCACTTGGTGCGTGGATGGGCGTCGCCTGCAACTGCACCAAAACTGGGGTCGGTATCACCCACACGCCGACGCGCGTGCATAGGCAACCAAACGGCGGGATGGGCATGAACGCGTGAGGAAACACATTGGCGAGGGGCTCGGGTGCATTTGGTTGGGGTGCAGCCGTGTGGGCGGCGGCCAGTGCATGTCGCGTTGCGATACTGGCATGGCATCAGTGTCGGCCACGCGCGGCAACACCCCCTTGGCTTCAAAACGCTATAACTTCTCAGGGTTTGCTCAGAAAAACTTTTTAAAAATATCACGCCATTCCTCGTTCAATTCTGCGTCGGGAACACTCTTCCATAATCACAAAATCGATTTTTTGGGTCTCCGGAAAAAATCCCCAAAGATGATCATCCAAGTTGCCCCTCACTGCCTCATGTGCCCACCCATATCGGGCGCGTGGCTTTGCGCCAAGTGCGTGTCTAAGCCCCATACTCAGTTGCGCGAGAGCGTTATGTATGTCGATGACCACGGACCACCAACACTTGGCATGTGCCACCTCCTAGCGATACACACATCTACCAGCCAAAATGCCATTTTCCACAGCATTTTTCAAGGAATTTCATATTAATCAAAATCCACGCCCCTACCGCGCCACCCCGCCCACGAAACGGTGCAACTGGCATTCCACCACGCGCCCCTATAGTAGAGCATTGCCCTACGCCAAGGGGGCCATCGAGCGCCTCTCCTACGTGCGTTCGCCACAGAAACAGCAGCATTTTCACCCCAAAACTGCTCCCCACAGTGGCCAACTTGACGTTGGGGTGTCACGTCGTGCCTATAGCGACATGCTTTCAGTGGCCTACACGCACGGTGTGTGCAACTTATGCCAAGGGCCGTATCCACCGAGTTTGGTGCGACGAGTGCCGCTATTTCCATAGGTTTGGACGGTTGGCGCAACCCACAACTTTCTGGCGCCAACGCACCATGCAATGATTTCGCGTTTTTGAAAGGGCGCCCACAAATGGTCGTGTTGTCGCGCGGGTGGGTATAAAGCGCACAATAGGCGTTCGCCCGAACTATTCCCACTGTAGTTAGCATGTATGCACATGCAGCCGGCGTTATCCTCGCCCATGCATGCGCTTTGCGATCGAAAATGCAAAACCCGGACTTATGTGGAGGGGTGTGCGCCGCACCAAGCGCGCTCGACGAGGTCGCAATAAGGCGTCTTGGGACAGTGAGCCCTTTCGAGCCCGTGGCTCGCATGTGGATGCGTCATGGGCATATGCAGCCAGTAGGAGCATTGGGGTGATTCAAACATGCCGCGTCGGCCGTATATGGCCGAATGACATATGGCCAACACACCCCTGCACATAAGTTTGGGGTCCCTTTTCGGCAGTCTCAAGACTTCACAAGTCTAGGGTACCTGAACGTAGGGTATATGAGATGAAACCCTGGAATCTCAGAGGGCTTTATAAAACCTGCATGACGAGTGGCTCAAACCGAAGCTTAATGACCTTTGACTAGGGAATCACGCTGCACTTGGTGCGTGGATGGGCGTCGCCTGCAACTGCACCAAAACTGGGGTCGGTATCACCCACACGCCGACGCGCGTGCATAGGCAACCAAACGGCGGGATGGGCATGAACGCGTGAGGAAACACATTGGCGAGGGGCTCGGGTGCATTTGGTTGGGGTGCAGCCGTGTGGGCGGCGGCCAGTGCATGTCGCGTTGCGATACTGGCATGGCATCAGTGTCGGCCACGCGCGGCAACACCCCCTTGGCTTCAAAACGCTATAACTTCTCAGGGTTTGCTCAGAAAAACTTTTTAAAAATATCACGCCATTCCTCGTTCAATTCTGCGTCGGGAACACTCTTCCATAATCACAAAATCGATTTTTTGGGTCTCCGGAAAAAATCCCCAAAGATGATCATCCAAGTTGCCCCTCACTGCCTCATGTGCCCACCCATATCGGGCGCGTGGCTTTGCGCCAAGTGCGTGTCTAAGCCCCATACTCAGTTGCGCGAGAGCGTTATGTATGTCGATGACCACGGACCACCAACACTTGGCATGTGCCACCTCCTAGCGATACACACATCTACCAGCCAAAATGCCATTTTCCACAGCATTTTTCAAGGAATTTCATATTAATCAAAATCCACGCCCCTACCGCGCCACCCCGCCCACGAAACGGTGCAACTGGCATTCCACCACGCGCCCCTATAGTAGAGCATTGCCCTACGCCAAGGGGGCCATCGAGCGCCTCTCCTACGTGCGTTCGCCACAGAAACAGCAGCATTTTCACCCCAAAACTGCTCCCCACAGTGGCCAACTTGACGTTGGGGTGTCACGTCGTGCCTATAGCGACATGCTTTCAGTGGCCTACACGCACGGTGTGTGCAACTTATGCCAAGGGCCGTATCCACCGAGTTTGGTGCGACGAGTGCCGCTATTTCCATAGGTTTGGACGGTTGGCGCAACCCACAACTTTCTGGCGCCAACGCACCATGCAATGATTTCGCGTTTTTGAAAGGGCGCCCACAAATGGTCGTGTTGTCGCGCGGGTGGGTATAAAGCGCACAATAGGCGTTCGCCCGAACTATTCCCACTGTAGTTAGCATGTATGCACATGCAGCCGGCGTTATCCTCGCCCATGCATGCGCTTTGCGATCGAAAATGCAAAACCCGGACTTATGTGGAGGGGTGTGCGCCGCACCAAGCGCGCTCGACGAGGTCGCAATAAGGCGTCTTGGGACAGTGAGCCCTTTCGAGCCCGTGGCTCGCATGTGGATGCGTCATGGGCATATGCAGCCAGTAGGAGCATTGGGGTGATTCAAACATGCCGCGTCGGCCGTATATGGCCGAATGACATATGGCCAACACACCCCTGCACATAAGTTTGGGGTCCCTTTTCGGCAGTCTCAAGACTTCACAAGTCTAGGGTACCTGAACGTAGGGTATATGAGATGAAACCCTGGAATCTCAGAGGGCTTTATAAAACCTGCATGACGAGTGGCTCAAACCGAAGCTTAATGACCTTTGACTAGGGAATCACGCTGCACTTGGTGCGTGGATGGGCGTCGCCTGCAACTGCACCAAAACTGGGGTCGGTATCACCCACACGCCGACGCGCGTGCATAGGCAACCAAACGGCGGGATGGCCATGAACGCGTGAGGAAACACATTGGCGAGGGGCTCGGGTGCATTTGGTTGGGGTGCAGCCGTGTGGGCGGCGGCCAGTGCATGTCGCGTTGCGATACTGGCATGGCATCAGTGTCGGCCACGCGCGGCAACACCCCCTTGGCTTCAAAACGCTATAACTTCTCAGGGTTTGCTCAGAAAAACTTTTTAAAAATATCACGCCATTCCTCGTTCAATTCTGCGTCGGGAACACTCTTCCATAATCACAAAATCGATTTTTTGGGTCTCCGGAAAAAATCCCCAAAGATGATCATCCAAGTTGCCCCTCACTGCCTCATGTGCCCACCCATATCGGGCGCGTGGCTTTGCGCCAAGTGCGTGTCTAAGCCCCATACTCAGTTGCGCGAGAGCGTTATGTATGTGGATGACCACGGACCACCAACACTTGGCATGTGCCACCTCCTAGCGATACACACATCTACCAGCCAAAATGCCATTTTCCACAGCATTTTTCAAGGAATTTCATATTAATCAAAATCCACGCCCCTACCGCGCCACCCCGCCCACGAAACGGTGCAACTGGCATTCCACCACGCGCCCCATAGTAGAGCATTGCCCTACGCCAAGGGGGCCATCGAGCGCCTCTCCTACGTGCGTTCGCCACAGAAACAGCAGCATTTTCACCCCAAAACTGCTCCCCACAGTGGCCAACTTGACGTTGGGGTGTCACGTCGTGCCTATAGCGACATGCTTTCAGTGGCCTACACGCACGGTGTGTGCAACTTATGCCAAGGGCCGTATCCACCGAGTTTGGTGCGACGAGTGCCGCTATTTCCATAGGTTTGGACGGTTGGCGCAACCCACAACTTTCTGGCGCCAACGCACCATGCAATGATTTCGCGTTTTTGAAAGGGCGCCCACAAATGGTCGTGTTGTCGCGCGGGTGGGTATAAAGCGCACAATAGGCGTTCGCCCGAACTATTCCCACTGTAGTTAGCATGTATGCACATGCAGCCGGCGTTATCCTCGCCCATGCATGCGCTTTGCGATCGAAAATGCAAAACCCGGACTTATGTGGAGGGGTGTGCGCCCGCACCAAGCGCGCTCGACGAGGTCGCAATAAGGCGTCTTGGGACAGTGAGCCCTTTCGAGCCCGTGGCTCGCATGTGGATGCGTCATGGGCATATGCAGCCAGTAGGAGCATTGGGGTGATTCAAACATGCCGGCGTCGGCCGTATATGGCCGAATGACATATGGCCAACACACCCCTGCACATAAGTTTGGGGTCCCTTTTCGGCAGTCTCAAGACTTCACAAGTCTAGGGTACCTGAACGTAGGGTATATGAGATGAAACCCTGGAATCTCAGAGGGCTTTATAAAACCTGCATGACGAGTGGCTCAAACCGAAGCTTAATGACCTTTGACTAGGGAATCACGCTGCACTTTGGTGCGTGGATGGGCGCTCGCCTGCAACTGCACCAAAACCCGGGGTCGGTATCACGCACACGCCGGACCGCGCGTCGATTTGGCCACCAACGCGGCGCCTGCCATACACATGCCATGAACGCGTAGGGAAACAACATGCGAGGGGCTCGGGTGCATTTGGTTGGGGTGCAGCCGTGTGGGCGGCGGCCAGTGCATGTCGCGTTGCGATACTGGCATGGCATCAGTGTCGGCCACGCGCGCAACACCCCCTTGGCTTCAAAACGCTATAACTTCTCAGGGTTTGCTCAGAAAAACTTTTTAAAA